>VZTN01007964.1:0-23533 GCA_013400515.1 Erpornis zantholeuca | reverse complement strand
AAAATTACTTTTGATGTTGAGTGGACTGTGTTATTTATGGAACAGTCTGGCCTTGATCTATTACATTAATTTATGTTGACTGTGTAAGGAAGAAAGATGGTTTTAGAGGTACCTAAAATCTGCAGTGTTATCTTGTACTCTGATGCAATTTGGTCATGCAAGGTAAGCAGGGTGTGTAGAGGGCGGGGGAAGTAGCTCCTGTGACCAGAATCAGCGCTGCTTTTGCCTTCTGAGTTAATATTAGTTTAGAGACCTTGTGAATAAATCCTTCATAGAAGGCAAGCAGACCAGGTGCACTAGCAGCTTTCAATTGGTGTGATGAGGAATTCAAGTGTAATGATCAGATTTCCCAGAGACTCCATAAAAGTGGCTGTAGGCAGAGTGAGGAGGCCTTGGATGAATAGCTGCACACCGAGCTCACAGGCATTTCAGATCCATGAAGCTGACGAGCAGGGGATCTCTGCAAGCACACCGACTTATCTAAAGCTGATTTCAGTGAGCAGGGCCGTGCTATTCTTTATCTCTGTGACCTGTCAGGTAAAACCAGCTCTATTTGAGAAGGGAACATCTCTCCGAAGCCTGTGCCTGTGGAAATCTCTGCTGCTCAGCTGAAGTTTGATTTCTTTGAACTGATGCACCATTATTCAAAGGGATAGTGGGGAATGAGAAGGTGTTGCTACCTCTGTCTTGTAGCAGATTAGTTTCCAATTTTTCTAGGAGATGTTTAATTCATTTTACTTCTAGCTTCAATTTATGTTTTACTAGCACTATGTTTGGTGGGGTCTGTTAGGTTGTGCCAGGGATAATTTTGTAACTTAAGCAAAAATCTTTCCTCCTTGCCTTTGTTGAAAACAAAACAAAACAAAACAAAACAAAACAAAACAAAACAAAACAAAAACCCCCAAAAAAATAATTCCTTTTTTTTTTCAAATAAATTTTTAAATAATCAGTTTAGTAGCAGAGGGTAAAAAAAAATTAATAAATATATTTTATGTTTTTTTCTTTAAAGGTATACTTCCAATCCATTTTTCCTCTGAAGAAGTTATTAAATATAACTTCACATTAGTGACAGAAAATTCTTTTATGTGTCTTAAAATATATCAATATACAAAAATATGGTTACTAAATAAACAAGTTATTTCAATTAAATTCAATACATGGATAGGAAGGAATTTCTCACTGTATGGTCAAAAATAAGCACAATAAATCTAAATGTGCACTTTCAATATATCTTTTTTTCATTTTTATAATACCAGCAGCTACACTGTAGTTTGGGAAGAAAAGCAAATTTTAGAGTTTGGGGAAAAAGAAATACTGTAAAAGGGTTTCTCACTAGAAAATTACATTTCTTTGCAAGTCAAGTTCTAATAAGACCAACTGGTAAGTTACACTTCTAGCTGAACTTACATACTAGGAGCGAAGTGTAGCATTTCTACCGAGAAGAAAACCAACCAGAACATCCACCGTATCTTAAATAAGGAAAAAATAAAAAGAACAGAAATAAAATCTCTATGGCTAGGAAAAATAATTTTGTTTTTATTCTATATTTCACATCACTTCCTAGCTTTGTCCCTTGTAGGTACACTGGCTCTCTTATTTTTAAATAGACCCCAAATTGCAGAAATAAGTTTAATGGTGAGTCTTATGTAAGGACATGTGTTCCACTTTGCTCAAACTGGTTCCTTTAGACCACCAACCTTACAATATCCTTCTGAATCACCTTTTGTAGAGGCTTCTGACCACCAGTGATATTACAGTGAGCTCAGTGAAAATAGCAGTCTAACTCAGTGTAGGCAAGAAACACTGTTGTAAACGCTCATAAAATCTCAGTACCCTATGTTTTTCTAATGAATTACAATATTAGTAGATTTAGTGAGCCTTAAGGACAAGAGATGTGGCATCTTTTCAGGAATGACTACAAGAGAAGAACACATAATAACTTTATCGAGAGATGCACAAAGTTCCTAAGGTGATACTTTCAGGCCACTCCTCCACTACGGATTGTTGGATGATATGTCTATTGGATGTATGCTCCATTGTTTAAGAACTCATTGGAGTTGTGCCTCATTGTCTTCTTAAAATGACATCTGCTTGGCCAAACACAGACACCTGTGATGTGAATGCCTGAGCTAGTCACACTTGGTCTCCATTTACAGCCAATGAAGAAAAGTAAGTATTTCTAAACAGTGATTCATGTCACTAAAGGACAATTTTCTAAAATATATCAGATGAATTGTGCCGGAGAAATGCCCATTTCTCTTCACTGGCTACAAAAACAGCCTGAGATGTCACACTCAGTCAGAGGTACCCAAAGGGAGGAATTCCTTTCACATTCCCTTAGTAATTTCCTTTTGCTTCCTTTTTAAGGACAGCATATAAACAATAAGTCACTGTCTGTATCTCCAAAACATGGAACTGCAGCACAGACCTACACCTATCCTCAGCACAGAAAAGTCTTAATTCTACAATAACAGAAGGCCACATCCTCTGTCATCCCCATCTATGGCACTATGGCTGGCACGTTTTATTTGCAGTAGACTGCTACAAGTTTCCTTCCATTAAAAAGCTCAAGTGTGCTTGGCTGTCCCAAGATAGTTCATTTTGCACATTTCACAAATCAGTTCTCTGACTCCAGGTATCACACTCTGCTGCTTCCCCTCTGGCTTTACCCAGAATGTGGTTTTGCTGCTTCTAGAATTTCCATTTAATAGACTCTTCACAGCTCAGCACAAAGTAGACAGACTATTACCTGTATGCCACACAGCAAGTACCTAATAGCTTTACTGCAGGATGCTTGAGAGTTGCAAGAGATACCCACTGAAGGCCTTGACAGTGGACTCATGCCCTTAACTTGTGTTGATGGGGGAATGAATTTTAGGTGGAAAAAGTTGTCTGTATGGCAGGACAGGAAGTCAGAGAGTTGTTTCATTTCAAGGCAGTACGGGGTATTCAACCCATGTATTGGGTCTGGCCCAGATGGAGTTGGTTTCCCCACAGCAGCATCACAGTGCTGTGCTTTGCCCTGGTAGCTGGAAAGGTGCTGATAACACAGCAGTGTTTTTTGGCTGCTGCTGAGCAGCACTGGCACAGCACCAAGGCTGTCTGTCCACATTCAGTAGGCCAAGGGTAGGCACAATCCTGGGAAGGGACACAACTAGGCCAGCTGACCCAAACTGATCAAAGGGATATTCTGTACTGCATGATGTCAGCTTGGATATAAAAGGTAAGGGAAGGAGGAGGAAGGGGAGCATTCATTATTTACAATGTTTGCCTTCTGGAACAACAGCAATGCACGCTGAAGCCCTGCTTTCTGGCTGCAAGCTGTGTGAGAATATGCTTATAATGGAAGCTCTAGGGACCACAGACATATCTTCATCAACTGCAGGCACATGTCCTTGTGAAAGAAATTATTCACATTATTGCTGATGATCAGTAGTTTTCAACTGTAAATATTTAGCAACTAAGTTTTATGACAGGCTCTTCTGTGTGTGAACTGGGGAAGTGGGACTAAATGTATCTGCAAATGCAGCCAAGCACTGTGACTTGCTGATTTGTGTATTGGAAATATGTGACTCAGACATATAACTGTAGTAAATTAGAGGAAAATGGCTGAATTTCCTGCAAGTGGAAAATCAGGCAGATACTTGGCTTCCTTAAATTTTACAGTTATTCATTTTATATGAATCCTTAATGAAGATAATAAGCACAGGAAGGAGAATGAAGGGGAAAAGACAAAAATTCTGACTTTCTTAATTGTAAGTATTTGATTGAAGTAAATATGGTAGTAAGAGTGGCTTATATTATGTACTAGAACATTTTTAGAATTCTTTGCTGGCAAAATTTCTGCATATTTGTACTTGGGGTATTTTTAATCTTTTCACCATGGATTTTGGAAGCAGACACTTCAAGAAGAGCTGTGCAGTTATGTGGAAAATGATGTGATTGCTTCCCACTGTTCCTGGTGACTTCCAGAGCATGAAACCAAAAGCCAGGATGCAGCTATGTGTTTGGTGCCATCAGCTCTCAGTATAATGGTTGCTCAGGATGTATGCAGTATCTTTTAAACTTGGGCTTAGGAGACATAGAGAAATTTAAATATTATTGAAATATTCATATCATTGAATGCTTGAGCTCTAATGACCAATGAGATTCTAAAATAAAATCACCATTTTCTGTGTCACTTTCTAATATATCTGGACTGTAGATATCAACCTAGGCTTTTAATGTCCTTTTGACTTCTGATTCTACAAATCCTATAATATCAACATGTTATAACCTTGTAAAATCAGTGGGTGAAATAACACCTTTCTCTGATTCCACTGAGCTATGTCCATACATTATTTTAACATGATATTTGAAAAGTTAGTTTGTTGCCTAAAGGAAGCATATTTCAGCAAGTTTGTGTGCAGTAAACAGTCTAGTTATTTTTTATTAATATATCTACAGAAACAAAGATGATTAGAAATAAATTACAGATTATACCTTACCTATATTTTTGAGTTGTTTATTTTGCGTGACTCTTTCATGTTCTGTAGTTCAGTAAGTACACAGTGATTTTCTTATTGCTTGTTTTTTCTACATGACAATGCAGTTCGTGCTTTTATACTGGCTTAGAGTGTGAAAAAATATAAAATATTTCAATAATTAGATCATAGAACCATAGAATGGCTTGGGTTGGAAGGGTCCTCTAAGATCATCTAGTCCCAAGCCCCCCATGGGGGTGTGCCATGGGAAGGCACGCCTTTCACTAGACCAGGCTACTCAGAGCTCCATCCAACCCAGCCTTGATCATTCCCAGGGATGGGGCATCCACAGCTTCTCTGGCCCACCTGCTCCAGTGCCTCACCACCTTCACAGTAAAGAACTTCTTCCTAATGTCTAATCTAAACCTGTCATATTTCAGTTTGAATATATTTCACCTTGTCCTGTCACTACATGCTCTCTATTTAGAAGATTATTTGTAGGCTTTTCTAAGTTTATGTAAGATAAAACATGCAAACACACATGCATGAGGTAGTGATTAATTAATTCAGAAAAAATATTGACAAAACATCAACTAGGAAATAATTTAGGCTGACTATTTGGCAATTAGTTTCTTCCATGTAGTCAAATTGAAATACATTATTTTACTTTCTTTAAGTGGATACAAGAGAGAGAGAGAAAAAAATTGCTATTTTCTGGAGAAACTACATTTATTAAAGAGTTTAAACTCCTTTTATTACTTTATAAAATGGACAATTATTTCAGGATTTTTACCTGACCTCTCTATACTTTCAAATCTGTATATGTTGGCTTGTAAGCCTCTTATTTATACTGCACTTTCTTTATAAATGAGTCCATATTTTTATAGAATACAATGACAAAAATTACTACCTTAGAAATGCTGAAGAATTTGAAACCTTTTGGAAAATGAACAGAAAATATGCAGGTGATACGTGAGCTCATTTTTCAGTTTGATGAAGTTCTATTGCATACGTAAGGAACAATTATGTCCCCCTTTACAAAAAGAGTTCTACATTCCTAAAATGAATAACCTTTGACTTTGAATGAAAAGCAGAATGTCTTTATTGGTGTATATGATTTCAGCCAAGCAAAATGGCTCATGGGAGTTATTTTTCTATCATACTAAAACTGATATTTTATTCAGAATTATTAGAATTGAAATAAGCTTTACCCTTCCCTCTTATCTTACAGTGTAGCTCAAAATTTTGATAGCCGTGAATCAGGGACTTGATCTTAGTATTTCAAAGGGAAGATCTAGACTGCAAAGTAAATGATAAGAAATAAAGGGAGAAAAAAAACATAGATTGAAGACGAAGAGAAGCAGAAAACGTACTTTGATTAACTGAAAGGTTAATTACTGAAAGACTTCCTCCACACAGCATACTGTTAATTAGAAAGTCTGAGCAATGTGTGATTTCTTTTAACACTATGCAAAAGGCCAACATGACATAGTAAACTGCTTGATTCTTCTGTGAAACATATGACTTGGTGTTTCATTCTACTCTGGACTAAAATAAAGCTTCTTTTCATTTTTTCTTTATTTTAATAGACAAAAAAAGGTTAAAAAGTGAGAGTTTGGTAGGGATGAGAGCAGTTAAATACCATGGATTAGTGTTCTCACCCACCACTGTCACCTTAGATCTGATCAGTTAAGCACATTGGGTGCTGGACAAAACTCTTTTGTACAATAGGGTTTCTGGTCACCTGGAGAGGAATATTATGTGTCTTCTAGAAGTCTAGCAAATCTCCTTGAAACTTACATGTCCTGCTTATGTCTCACCAGAAACTCCTCACTCCTTATGACTTTTGGAAATACTCTAAGCAAACCATCAGCAGCACACATGGGAAGATACTGACAACAAGAAAATGTGTGTGAAGCCCAGAAACCTCACCAGATTCGGAATCCCCTGTGTGTACCTCTGGAACTGAAGGACTGTCAAATTCCTGATTTACAAGGAGCTATAAAAATGGACAGAAAGGACAGAATATTGCATAGTGAATTTGAGGGATTCTGGGACAGAGAATCTGAGAACTGAGTTCCCATTGTTGGTGGATGTACGCATTTAACAAGGAATTTTGATGAGAAATGTTTTCTATAAGATAATCAAAAAGACAGACTGGAATTACCAAAGTTGTACCAGGCCTACAGAAGGCAAAAAACCAAGAATGAATTATTGTGTCACTGTCTCCCATACTTTCAGCTATGAAGGCAGTAGCTTGAAGCTGGTTGATAGTACTGTGAGTAGAAACAGCAACAATTTTAACCATCAGGAAAGAATTTATCCTCTGGTTTTAGTCAGCTAAGCATTAGTCATAATCTGTGCTGCTTACACAGGTACTCATTATGAAGTAATTAAATGTATGCTAATATAGCTGTTTCTGAAAGGTGCTCTGAGTAGGCAAGCTGTCTCTTTCCATTTACTCCAATTTTTCAAGAGTAATGTTAGGCAAGGTGACTCCTGTCTTTAGATACTGCAGTAGATTTTGAGAAGTATAGACAAGTAGAGACATTTTCTCCAAATTTTATTTTAAGCAGGTTGATAGAATCCCATCAAAGTAGTAAGAAAAAGAAAATGGAAATAACAAATGCATGGCAAAGAGCATGAGTCAAGTAGGAGGAAAAATGCAAAGTCTTCCTAGTGCTATACAATTAATTTTCCAAGGATATAAAAATCCACATTGTCACAGACTAATAATTAGAGACAGCTTATTGTTGTTCAAGGACTTTTAGCATGACCTGTTCTTGTGTAATTACTTTTATTTTTCATTACAGAGTCAGGATACTCATTCCTATTAGTGCTGTTATATGGATAATTCATTAAAATCTACCCAGAACAGGCTAGCATTAATTTGAAAAAATGGCTGCCTCTTCAGCCTAGGAGTTGTTTCAATTTAACTAACCCATGTTACTGGCAGTTAACTAAAAAAGAAATAAACCAAGAAATACAAGGTAGTGCAAGCAGGAAGATTAAAAAAAAAAAAATAAAATCTCAACCAAAGAAAAAGTCCACTCAATCTTCCACCTTTGGGACAGAAGTTTTGATACCATCTAGTTTAATATAAGCAAGCCCCAAATGCATAGGCTAAAAAAAAAGTTAGATAGGAAGAGGACATGGATACTTCCCGTTCCTCTTTAATGTCCAAATCACAGGGCTTAGTGAAAAATTAGAGGTCTCTCAACAGCTTCTCCTGTAACACACATTGTACCCACCATGGCAATTAGCTGGTTAAGTATCCTTGCCCTGCAGTGGCACATGATTACAAATGAAGCTATAATTTTCTTTCTCTGTACTTCTATCCTTTCTTCTAGCTCCATGTGATCTTCAGGACAGTGCAATAATTAGAGAAATAAAAGAAAATGGCATACTGGCAATCAGGTCTGCTTTTGTCAGCAAAACTACTAAAAATGTATAAAATTCTTAAATAAACTTGAAGCATTAAATAAAAAAAATGGACTCTTTCTCTAGTCTGAAAAACCACATATATTTTAATCTGAACAGACATAATATTTTTTACAATGCATCATTTCTGACAGAGTTAAAAAGGAGAAACAGGTTAGACTGAGAAAGATTTGCCAACAAGACAAACCTACAGTCACAGACATATCTAATTTTCTAAGCTTTTATGATTAATATTTTATGGCCCTCACTGATCTGCCCAATCTTGAGGAAAAATGTGGCACAGCTAAAGAATTTATATGTATCAAACAGGAGGTAAAACGCAAACTACAATAGAGATGTCAGAGTAAAGTATTGAGTTTGCTCACTGTTAGCTGAAACACTGCATGGAGTGCTTTATTTGAGCAGCAGAAAAAACATTAGCATACACAAGTATGATGGCATACCCTTTAAGAGAAAAATATGATGAATGCTATTTGTAGGAAGGTGTGGGTTTTTTTAACTCTACCTAAGCACTTCATTTTATGCAGTCTCTCCATAAAGTAACAACTGTTCCCTTTGCTGCAGATTTCTGTAAGAAGTACTTCAAGTTTAACCTATCAATATTTTTGATTTTTCAGCATTAGAAAAAGTATAAAAAGGAAATGATTGTTTTTCTACATTCATTGGTGAACCTCAATAAGGCATCAAAGACCATTTACTATAGTAAAGGCACTTGAGGAGATCACACAGTTCAAATAGTTTTGTTAGTGAGTCTGCTTGCATTAGTGAAATATGAAAATATAAGAACAGAAGGACTGTACTCTGCTCTGTAATAACTTCATCAGTTATGCTGAGGTGTAGCAGGAATGACACATTTGCCAATGGCAAAGAGGAAACAGTGAATTTACATAGAAAAAAAGATTAGTTACAATTCCATTAATACATGCCAGTTATAAAAGGCTGACCATGAATCATCCTTTGATCGTAATGTAGTGTTATATGAGGTTTAAAGACTGGCTGAACAATCCCTAGGTTAAGTTCCTTGTTTGTCCTGCCTAGACTGTGCTGTGTGGCTCAGGTCTCAAGGACACAATTATGTAATTTGAAGACAGTCCAGAGCAAACAAGGGTGCAACTCCTTACCAGCCTAAAATAAGCCTTGAAAATGAGATTCTTGTTTGTCATACACTTCTCTGTACCATGTCAACTGCATAGGAGAAGTGTTCGGCTTCATTGTCATCCCTTATTATTACAGGATGTGGGTGTGATATTGAACAGTTCCTGAAAATTGACAAGTCCAAAGACACTAATTCTCCATGGTTGTTCTGATATTCAGCCCTTGTGATGGCGGCTGACTCTCTATCTTTTCGGTTTTATTGAGTCACAGCATTTCTACTTCCAAGATAGAAGTGCTGGTTAAGGGGGGTGTCAATGGAGTTCATATAGGTCAATTCTTACATGAAATGGGGCTATAACCAACACTAGAAAAGGTCAGCTGTGGTGGTCTAGCCAAGGCTGGAAAATCTGCAAGGACATTCCACAATATTGTTAGGTCCCCTTTTCCAGTGGAGCAGTGCCCTTCCAGAAGATTTTTCTTGCCCAGGTGTCAAATCTGAAACTCTCAGGCTGTAATCTCTGACATTAGTAGAGAACTAAAGCTACAATTGCATTAACAAGTATTAAATATGGAAATTAAATATGAAAAGAAATTAATAAAAACACTTACAACATTTCATTTGTGCCAACAGATGCAGGAACTGAAAACTTCAGTGCAAAGTCATCTCGCAACAGCTCATGAGAAAGATATGAAAACTCTCCTAGTAGAACACCTTACCATTTGGAGATCCAAGTCAGAAACTGAAAGACAAGAAATGAAAATACACTTCAAATCTCACCAGCTTTATTTGGAATGACTATGGCAATTACTACTAGTTTAGATCAATAGAAAGTTATTGTATTATCTATAATACAATTAAAATGCAAATTATATTCTATCATCTGTACTTTAGAATCTGATAGTTAATAGCCAGTTACCAATGTTCAAGTAAACCCACATCCTTATATCACACCCTCAACAGTAGTTCCAAATTCATATCTGGGAAGAAATAAAAAGTGCAAAGGAGAAGATAGAAGGAAGGCAAATCACAGCTTGAAGTGGGCTATCTCTTAAAATGCCTTATTTCAATGACTATAGCCAGCTGAAAATCTACCTGTGAATCTCCAGTGAATCAGAAATGTTTTCATCAAAACTAAATCAGATTACCTTAATTCCAAAAGCATTATTGAAAACCTATAGAAAGGAGAGAGTGCTACACTAAATGGCATATTAGGAATATGAGAACATATTTCTTATTGTCCCAGTAGCTGTTCTATGAACTGAACAAGGGAATGCTTTAAAAGGATGCTTGGAGAGGGAAGGGAAGGGAAGGGAAGGGAAAGGACATTGGTTCAGGAGCCAACAGATCTAGCTACAGATGGGTAAAGAACACAGTATCTTTGACAATTCCTTAATCACATTAACCACAAATAGTTTCCTACTCATTAACACCACCATAATTCTGCTGCGAAAATGAAACAGGGTTTTTTTATCCTTCGCTGAAATGAGAAGTTACAGTCTCACTTAAAATTTTAATTTTATAACTTCCCTCCTTGGAATGAAAAAAGCATAGGTATGCAGTACTAAAATAAATGATTCAGCCTGTCCTTTGCCATTAAATCCTTAGTGATGTTACCTGTTGAACACAAAATTTGAGTAGACAGATAGATTACTTCTGTGATTCCTCCACATACTAGAGCACCCCTTGGTCTTCAGAACAAAATGAAGCTTGAGTAGATAGCATAAAACTCCCTTTACAAATAGCCAAGAAAATTGCTGAAATGATAAATTATTTTATTAGTGTAGACATAAATTATGGTCCACGGTATATTTGCTCAGACTGTGGGGACTTTAACACAGCTATAAAAAGAGAGGTTTTAAATTATAGATGATGGTGATGATGATGATGATGATGATAATAATAATAATGCTACAACAAAGAGAGCACGTCAAACCACCAAAAGAAAAAAAAGTCAGAGGATAATTTAGAAAGGCAGAACTCATGTCTAAATTGCATGCATCCTCAGGGTCTCAGCAATGAAAATCATCTCAGCACTAAGCATTGTAGGAAGCAAATATTCCTATAGTGTCAGCTAGTGATAGCCTCATCTCTGGCCATTTATCATGAGGCTGTGCATGTGCATACAAGCAAAAAAGGGAAAAAAGATTAAAAAACCCAAATCTGCAGAAGTTTAACCTTAGTCGCTGAAAAATAATTAATATATAATTTAGCTCTAATGTCTGTCATTTATATATTGCATTGCTTCCACTATATGACAATAATACTCTCCTCAGATAATAACAATTCTAGCTCCTGGCTCATGTCTCAGAAAGAAGTGATTTTTTACTAAGGAGTTTCTGTTTGTGATAGCAAAATAGGAACACCACAAACCAAACTGATCAAACAGTGAATAGGCCAAAATTATACTTTCCCCCCCTTTTGTTTTTTTTTGGAAAAGGCTAAAAGAAAGATCCTTGGTTTATGTAAATTGCCAGAGGTCTACTGAAATGACCTTTTTCTGCCATCTCAGAAATTGTTCTTCAGTTTAAGTTTCCCTCCCACAGATTCTTTTTCATGTCAATAGATGAAGAAAAGGAAGTTAAACCATGAATGCTGTTTCTTGATTTCTCTCCAGTTACAGATCAAAAGCTGTTGCTGATTCTTTTTTGATGTGTATAAGCTAACTGAAAATAGTGACTCAGAATCATGCCTGGAAATTATTCTTGAATAATTTTTTAAATAGCTTTGATTTTCATAGGTTGTATATCCTGATATCATTTTGATTGTTTTTCACAGCAATAGAGAAGTTTTCATATCTGCAAAATGGGCTGGAGTATTTAAAGCCTTACCTGAATGGTTTAAAGAATGAATTTAACATGAACTCTGATTCTCCTGAATTTCAAAACTGGTCCACATCATAATTTTAAGTACTATCCCTCTTGCATCTGTGAATAAATAAATTCTTGGTAACACATGTGTTGAAAGACTTAGCAGAATTTAATAAGATATTAAAAGCTACACTTGGATTTTTTAAAAACTTTATTTTTATCTTCCCGTTTTACTTAAATATATATTTTAGTAGCTGTTTGCATTGCCTCTTTTTTTCCTGTTCAATTTTATTTTTTGATATTATAAAGTTTTACACAGCCACTCTGTTGTTTTATACTCCAAAAGAATTGCACCTTTCTTCCTAAACAGACAGTGTCTGTCAAAAGACATTCAATCTTTTCAATCATCTATGCTACTCATTTAGTAAGATGAATTTCTAGTAAATGTTATTGCATGCTGCATTCAAATGGTAAAGATTTTTATATATGTGTTCAAATAAAGCCACTCTGGTTTTCTTTCTCCATTTCAGCAGAAATACAAAGACTATCTATCCATCTGTCTGTCTATCTATCTATCTAATCCATCCATCCATCTATCTATCTATCTATCTATCTATCTATCTATCTATCTATCTATCTATCTTTGAGTAGCTAGGTTTATAGAACAAACTGCTCTTTCTTATTTACTGGGGCAGGAGACATGATTGCTTTTTGCAGACTGACAAAATTTTTCCAGTGTTAGTCTTGTGTAAATGTCAGAAGTACCTCCCTGGGAAGTGAGGTGTGGATGAAGGGGGGATTGAAAATCAGAAACCACTGCAAACCCAATCTGAATCCCTAAATTTTTCCAAAGGACAAACCTTTCATAAACCTCTTTTTTTTTTTTTTCCAAACTCAGTACTTAAAGCCAAGCGAAGAGCTATATTGTTCTGCAGTGCCATACATCTACACACACGCATAAGCAGCTCACACCATGACATATTGTGATGGGGAAAGGTCTACAGCAAAACCTTGTAAAAACAAGTTGGTGTCACAACCGATTTTTTCTTCTCACTCGCCTTATAAATACAATGCTTTCCCCAAATGAACATCTGAAATGATTTTTCACATTTTACTGTGAGACTGTAAAGGTATTCTAATATTTTCTGTTTGGTTCTTAAAGAAAAGTTCTCAGTCATATCAATTGAAGTAGTAAACATATTTACCTTGACAAGATGTCACTGAAAATTCTTTTACTGAATTATGGCACTTAAAGTTCAGCTTCCTTTGTTTATAAGTTACTTTGATGTTTTATTTTTTATAGTCCTTATAAAAATAAAAGTGAGAATAATTTTGTCAGAATAAAGGCAGGCAAAGTAAATTTAGAAGCACCATTGACAGAATAGGAGAATTTTCTTGTATGTTAGAATTTTAGAGATATTGATATGGCTAAATTGTAGCATTATCAAAATTATTTAATTTGATGCTTTACTTAGTGATATATTTGTGGCATAATTATGATACACAGTTTAAATAGACCAAAAGCTTTTCAGTAATAGTGCATAAAGAGTTTTGAACTGAACTTCTAGAAACTGAAAGAGCTCTTTCAATTTATTGATTTTAGTAGATTGTAAGAAATCTATAACCATGTGAGAACATACAAAGAATAAAGTACAACTCATATAAAAGATTAATGACTTCCTTTTTAATATTTTATCACCCCCTATAATATATGTTGAAAGATTACAGGTTGTAATTTTGATTGGAAGAGAGCCAGAAAAAGTTTATAATAGTTTTAAATCAATCTTGGTTTTCAGAAACCCATAAAAGAAGGTGTTTCTTATAATCTTTTGCTTTAATATTTGACTAGAAGTCTTAAATATATAAACACTAGGTGCTCGAGAAAATGACCAATGCATCATCTTTACATTATCACTTCAGAAGGAAAGTGAAGCAGCTTGATAAGAAATATTTTCTTTCCATTCTCTTACACTGTTTTCTGTTGAATTCTTGAAGTAAAAATATATTCAAAACAAAGTAATTTTTTGTTGCCTGAACCACCTGGACATTTGAGGCATCCCTTGATAAATGAGAATATTGTGCAAAATATAAATTTCTACTTGCTACTGATGAGCCTCTTTTGAATCGTTGATTAGACTTCAAATAAAAGTTCTCAGCATTTTTCTGAATTTCTCTATTTGTAGGCAGTTCATATTGCTTTTAAAGAGTTTTCCCCACTCTGCAGTCCCCAAACAGTATCCCAGTGATTTAGCCCAAAGGCAGTTATGGTTGAATCTCTTACACGGGACACCCTCTTTGAGACATTTGCACCAAAACCTTTCCTCCTGTAATGACATGTCTCCTTCCACCATGCTCCCTTCCTCACAACCTTGACTATGCCCTCTCCAGAGAAACTTGGAAAACTGATTGTCGCTCATTAGTTAAATCTCCATTAGACATTAAAACAGCATTGGCATTCCCTCAGCAAATTTTCCCTCTCAGGCACTTCATATAAGAGAGAAGATGAAGGGGCATCTCTGTTCCCAGGAAGGTGACCTGCAGAAGGATACTGCTCTGCAAAACCCCACTTAATTGGGAGGAGGCTCAGGGGGAGGCTTTGCACCAGGCACATCCTGCACTGCCTGCTTGCTCGGTGAGACTGGCTCGCAGCCCTTGTTACATGGTGAGCTGTTCATTCCTGTCTCACACTGCAAAGCTGCTCTCCCAGTACAGCAAAGGCAGAAGGGCTCTGAGGGCAAAGCACAGTGTACACTGTGCAGAATACAAAAGAAGGAGAAATGCAGGGAAGATGCAGAAATGGCAAACACCATACACACAGGATGGCGAGTGGAAGTTGCACAGCATTTGTCCACAGAGACCAGCCACTTTTTCTTAGATTTGCAGTCTAAGTTTGGGGCTTTTCTTTCACCTCCAGTTTGGGCTTCTCACTACAACAAAGACATTGAGGTGGACAAGCAAGTCCAGCAAAAGACAATGATGCTGGCAAAGGGTCTGGAGCACAAGTCTGATGAGGAGGTGCTGATGGAGCTGACGTTGTTTAGCCTGGAGAAAAACTGGCTCAGGAGAGACCTTATTGCTCTCTACAACTACCTGAAAGGAGGATGTTTCCAGATGGATGCCAGTCTCTTCTTCCAAGTAACAAGAAATAGAACAAGAAAGAGTATAAGGTTGCTCCAGGGAAGATTTTGATTGAGTATTAAAAAATATTTTTTCACTGGAAGTGTTATCCTTTTCTCTGGGAAAGGTACTTGGCAGCCCTGTATCTCTTACCTTTCTCTTTCCCAAAAGATATGTTAATGAAAGAAACTATACCTACAGATTCTAATTAACATGCATACATACACATTAGCAGGCCATGAGTACAAATTCCACATTTCCTTTATGGAAAGTTCAGTAGATCTCTTCTGATATTTTCTTGCCTTCAGAACCCTGCACATCCAACACATCATACTGCCCTACACCAGCACGCAGCATGAAGAAAGCACACTGGGGAGTCTACCTTCAAGCATTCTAGTAAAATGAAAATGTTTACCATTTTCATTAACTTTCTTTCTCTCTCTCAGCTCAAGAAAGCAGACTTAAATGTCTCTGTCCAATCTAAACTTCTTGAACTGGAGAACCCTGGCACTTCAAGCATCATTTTGAGTCACCTTTACTCCTTTGTGAATCCAGCAGCTCAGAGAGGAAAGAGAGTTCACTCAGTAGCAGGTCCACTGATACATAGTCTTTTAGTGGGCCTGGCACCTAAACCAAAAAAGAGTCTAATGTTTTGTATTTCTCTTTCATGTCCAAAAGGACACAAACAACAAAGAGGTCTCTGGTATCTACACATGCAACAGATGTAATGGATAACAGATCTCCAGATGTTAGACAGCATGGCCCTTCCTTGTCTCTGAGTAATGTCCCCTTTGGTGGTGAATGGATGGATGGCTGGATCTGGATGGCACTGAAACCTCAGAGCTGAATCTGTGTCCAATGGAAATATCATGTAAAAACTCTCTTGAGTGAGGGCACTATATCCTGTAGCTCCATGCTGGAACCTAGGGAAGAGAAGGCTCCTCTGGAAAATGGGACAGGCTATTGACTTGATCCTTATGCCTTTAGGTACATCATGCACTGCAATGAGTAGAAAAAATCTGTGCCTAATGTGCTCCAAACATATAAATGGGAATGATAGGATGCCATTTGGGACTGGCAGGTTACCTCTGCCCTTCAGGAACAGTGCCTGTGTATCAAGCAGGATAAGCTCTGCTGGGATGTGAAGGAACAGATAAACATCAGCCAGGTCCTGCTGTGCACAGCCATGAACCTGGAGGTTAGAGAGCTTCATGCAGCAAAACAGGCATAGGGCAGGGAAGCCTCAAACCCAGGGAGGAGGGGCAAACACAGCTTCTGAACTCTCTCAGTTTCCATATAATGGGCACCAAATCCTCACCTTCGCATAAGGGAGCCTCCCTCATTGCCCCAGGTGGGACAGTGGTAGGGAAGCCTTTATTTCTGAGACTCCTGTACCACCCTAGTGGATAAGATTACTGAGGTCATTGCTGCAGACCAATGGAAAGGCCCTCAATCCAGTGCCACTGCTGTGTCAACGTCAAGAGAAACAAGACTACAATTAGAGCAGAAAAGGACTCCAAGCCTGCAGGCTCATTAGAAACACTGTCATTAGGACAAACAGCAGAGCTCTCTGCTGCTCCAGAAATGCCCTCAGATTAGTCCTTCTGACATGACTAATACATAAATGCATCATGAATTTCATTAAAGTTAGTAAAGCTCCTGAATAAAGGCTATTAACATGCACAAGAGTTGGCAAGAATTGCTCCATGTTTCATATTCTGATTCATCCTGCAGTTAAGATGCTACTCGTGCAAAATTGTCTTTTCAATGTAAATATGTGTCCCATACTGGAGCTAGAAAAAATAATTATTGTGATTTCCAGGATGGAGTATATTCATACAAAATCTTTAGAAGTGTTTTGAATTTCTGAATACACATTTAACAAAGGAATCAACAGTTTAGTTAATAATCCAATAGTTAACACAGAAATTTCTAAATTGAAACTGTGTTGATACTCCAGATGCAATTATTTTTCCTATTTTTATTACCTTTCTTTACTTTCTTACTTTGAGACACAAATAGGACTGAAGTGAGCTCCCAGAGTTTGGGAGCATCCCTGGCCCCAATAGCCAGTAATTTGCTCAGCTTAGGTAGAGAACAGAGGCACTGTGCAACCCACTTCCTTATTGCCTTTCTTGTCCAGATGTGGGGAGCCAGTAGACAGTGGCATGCTTATATTTCTGACCTACTAATATTTATTTCCCATATAGGTCTCAGAGGCACAGAGAGGTTATCCCTGTGTGTCAATATCCAGCTGGATCCTGTGACGAGGATTGGATACCACAGTGCAGACATGTTATGAAGACTTTTCACTAAAATATTCTTTTGAAGTACTTTCAAAGTTAGCTTCAGACAAGATTATAAAATCCATTAATCCTGATATACATGATTTGCACATAGTTTATATTGTACTGATTAATACTAGGTCAAATATTAAAGTGCTAATTTATACCGATTTCTTAAGCAGATGACACAATAATATATTATCATTGCAGATATTTCACTTAATGAGAATCATGTAGAGTCTTGCAGTTCCCAAATGAATCTCAGCAAACAGCATAATGACCTAACAGCTATCCACAAATTCCTAAGTATGAATATTTATATATTTAGAAACTCAAAATGCTAAATGCTTGCTGATTATAGATGTATCTCACTACCATTGCGAGATAGATTTACAATTGTATTAAATTCACAAAAATAATGACAGCAATGCTATGACTGATGGAAATTTAAAGTCAAAAGTTATCTCATTGTTAGTTAAAAATCACTGATATATATATATTTTTGTATAAGTCTTTTTACATGCATCACAGGGCTTCATTTTAGGATTCCAGAGTGGGCTACTATCCATTTCGGTTCAATATTTAAAATCAAGAGCTGAATAACTGACAGAAAAAGGTGTTAATATAATCAAACATTTGGTAGTATTAACAGTAAAAATTTGAAGGTTTATTGATCAGTTTCTCTAAGAAAAAGGAGGAAATGTCATTTTTTTATAAAACCTCAAAATCTCTTGCGTGGTTACATTAAGGAAAATATATTTGACTCTTAAACCTGGGTATTTTTATTAGATAGGCATTCTTTTAATAACAAAACAGCAAAATATCAGAGCTGATACCTGTCTTGGGAAAACTGAGTTCAAGAGTTATTGCCTACAGAAAATCCATGTCAGCCAGGTCAAGACATTTTCCTCTGCTTCCCAGTTTCAGGGTAACCAAGGTTTTAAAGGAATCCTCTGGGTTGTTGACCTAATGCTTTACAACATGCATGTTGACCTAATGCTTTACACAGCAGGCATGATATCCCAAAGAATCCACAAACAGCTTCACATTCTCTAGGGGTCAGAAAGCACATCCCCTATCTTAGTAAACTTAGATTTACAGGGCAGAAGTTCATAGAATGGGAATATAAACTTTCTTAAAAGGAAGTGGGGGAAATCAAATGCACTGGTCAGCATGCTACAACTCTGGATGGATTTATTATGAGAAAATTCTCAGATGTTACCAGCTGCACCTCAAATTACAGATGCAACCAACATAAAAAAATCAAGCTGCCAACAACTCTTCCTTACAGTTACAGATGTAACTGTAAGGAAAAAAAATCCTTCTTCACCTTCTTCACCTTCAAATCCTGAGCTTTTTGTGTTTGTTAATTCCTTTTGTTGGAAAGTTATGTTGATCAGCTGTAAACCAGGGGTCAGAGCTCTGCAAGCAATTAGAATCTCTAAGCCTCACAGGGGAAGTATTTGTGGAATTTGACAGGTCCCGGGAGTTAGAGGGTATGCAGGCTCTTATTGCAACCCTCAGGCCTTCAATACCATTTCTGAGCATTACACGGTCTTAAAAAGTAGTTAGATGGCAACATTTTGTGAAATGAAACCCTTAAGACCCCTTGCAAGCACATTGAATTTTCAAGTTCATAGAAACCTCTGTCTATAGAGAAAAGAAAGAATCACTATCTCTTAGAGTTGCAGGGCTGATTAATAGATCATGGTCAAACTAACACACAATAGGATGACTAGGTGGGGTTTTGTAAAGCAAACCCAAGAGTTTTTCTTTTTAACTTTCACTTTGTTTAAAGAGAGTTTTAGTTTTTAGTTTATTTTTAAATTTAATTCTGGTGCAGTTAAATATGTACATAAACTTTAAATTATGCCTATACATATGCATCATATAGGCATTATATATATGCGTATACACGTATTAAAAAAATAGAAGACTGAAAGCAAGTTAAAAAATCGTTGTTTTTCAATGTTGTCGAAGTTAATGTTTAATTAGAAATATTCCGTGTAGGATATTTTGCAAATTTTTAGTGAAAGGATATACTACCATATCAGAAGAATTGAGTAAATTATCCATAATTCAAAGCCACAGTACATAATTGTCCAAATTTGTTACAAAGAATGCTAAAACCAACTGTGATCTTTTGAGTCATTTTAGAGGCTAGCATTACAATCAGACTCCTCTGTACACTTTATCTTTCTTACGAAATACTAATGTGATTCAACAAAAAGCATCCAAATAAAAAGTTTTGTAAAATCTTGATGAGAACTTACCAATACAGCAGAAGAGTCTTACATTATTCAACTGCCACCATCGTAATTAAGATATTGGGGCATCACCCTTAATTATCTAGTTTGTGAAAGACTTCAATATGGCTCACAGAAACATTTTCTGCATTTTATGACAGNCTGGTCTTGTTTCCCTAGGATATTCTACCTGGCCGACTGAATCAAGGCATAGAATTGCAAACAAAGTTTTCTTATTGAGTAAGATTGTTCTTTTTTCCCTCTAGGTAATGCTTTTGTTGTGTTAGCCCTATACAAAGGCTGAGTTGTCTATCTAATTTCTACATGACAAGCAGTTTTGGAGTCATGTATTGATCTAGTCTTGCCTGATGAAGCTGTCCTTTTTCTCTTCATTCCCATCACTAAAGTCTGATAGCCTTTTGCCTGCATGAAAGTTGTTTTGAAGGAAAGAAATCAAAAATGCCTCTCTCTGTCAGCATCTTATGGGCTGGAAGGAATTCAGCTCCACAGAGCTCTCTTGGGGAAGAGGGATTTGTTTCTACCTCCTTTTCACACAGAGGCCTTGTGACAACAAACATTTCTTCTCAGTGAACCTGCACGATTTCTCTAGTGTATGGCGAGACTCTAGCTCCACATGGGAACACTCAGTGATTTTGGCAGGAAGTCTTGAAGGAATATGGGTGAGAAAGGGGAAAAAATATTTTTAGTATTATATAAACTTCACCAAATCTGAGCTGACTCTACACAAGAGATAATGAAATCACTGCTTCCAGAGAGAAAGTCACTTGTCAAATCATAACATTTTTCCAATTGTATGATGAAAAGTTTGTGATAATAATTTGTAACAGAAAACATTAGACATGCTAAATATCAGTGTGGGTTTTTTTAAATATGATACCATACAGTTATGAAAACAAGCTTTAGTTAACTTTGAATCACAAGATTAATATATTCAGTTTAGCAGTGGGCCATAAATGTATATGTATCTATGCATGCATTATATATGTCCACTTTTAGAAATATGTGACACTTTCTACCACATAAACCTATATTAAATATATATGTTGTAGCATTTTCTTCCATCTTTTTCAGTATTGACCATTCTATGTAGCAATAGCTGAAAAAGAATTAGGAAAATTTAATCCTAGAAAACTAAAAAAGTGACACAAGCACATTTCACTAAAACACTTGTAGTAAATGAAATGAATACTTGAAATTTGAATTGGAATACAACCTTGACACGTGAAACAATTCTGATATGATCTATGACCTCAACTCAACACTTGCTACTCAGGGAAACAAATGAAAGATCACATACCATGTAATAATTACCTATACTTGAAGTTAAGTACTGGACAAATGATGACATGAAAAAAGGCTCTTAAATTTTAAGCCATCAGAATTCAGATGCCAGAAGCAAGTTAAACAACCCTGAAGGGAATAATTGACATATAAAAGAAATAGGAATGCTACAGCACTCTAGAGAGAAAAGAGGAAAAACAAATAAAAGGAGTTCGGTTTTGATTTGATTCTCAGCTTCTAAAAGACAGGTAATAGACACCTAAGCAAGTTAAATAGTCCAATATCTTAATATTATAAACAAAATTGGATTAAAAGGTCTGTTCTGGTACTGAACGCCAAGCAGTCAAAAATTAGAAAATACCTCAACTGTCTCTTCACTCTCTTCATAGCTGTGTGTTCACTCTCAGCTTGGCCCCCGGGATATAACTCCTATAATAGCAATAAAGGCACAAGTTATTCTGTTTCCATTTATCCCGAGGAAACAACGGGTTGCTCTTTAATTCCATAATTGTTGAACAAGATGCCAACATGTTCTGCTGCAGATAGGAAGGCTAAGTGTTTCCCATGAGGAAAAATGAACATGTTCTCCTATCTATAATGTGCGAGTATATTGCACATTAGTTTCAGTCATGAAACAGGAGCAAACTGTTAGGATTAGTGAAGTAGTATGGTTGCTCCATCTGCTCAGGCCTTGCCTCTGTTTTGATTGTGCCCCACTTGAGTACGTCTTACCAAAAGTTAGTTAGGACCAGCATTTTATTTAATTTTGTAAAAACATTTATTAGTTAGGAATGCTGTTTAGCCATATAACCTGAAGTACAGCTAGCAACTAAAACCCCCAAAAGTGTCTCTAGGACTTTGGCCTAGACCATTCACTTCCTGTAATGTTAAACATAGTATGGTTTAGTTTTAACTCTACCCTTATTAAAAACAAACTATATGAATACAATCAACAGCCTTCATTTTATTCTTGATGCTGAGCGCATACAATTGCTGAAAGTTGATGCAAATGATTGGGTTCTATTCATATTTTTTCTTAGCTTTCATATATCTTAATATTAGAAGAACACTGAAATGAAAAAAAATATTAGGCAATTTTTCAAGTCATGTAGTAAGTGGTTTAGAGATATTTCATTCTTGAAAATTGCGTTCAACTTATTTTTATCATTCCAAAGGTACTTGCTATAACATGTTATAAATTCAACCGAAATAATAACCACATTTTTCATCTTTATGGACCCCTGTAATGGACAACTAAAATCCCATCACATCTGAAGAGAGGTGGAGATGGGTGTTCCAATGTTACTTCAAGGAATACTGAGTATCCAGAGTGAGGAAGGAACAATATTTGGTTTCACATCTATGATCACATCTCAGCAGCTATGAACCTACCAGTGCTAGCATTACTGTCACTAGCTGGTATTAATCTCATATTAGAGCTAATGAACAGCACCATAGCTACTCATGGAAGCAGGGCAGGAAAAGCATTCATCACCACTGTGTGGCTTAGTATGAAACTTAATGCTGTCCTTTCCCCAAATGCTACAAATGCAATTTTCTAGAAGTTATACTACCATTTTCTCTTTGAGAGCCATTCAGGAAAACAAGCACCGGTGATTATTAGCAGGACTGCTAATCAGTGGTTAATAATGGTTGTCTCTAATTGCTTTTGTGGCACAATATTAGAACACTAAACTTCCAACTACACTGCCAGAGGACAATATAACCAGGCTCAAGCATATCGAGTCTCATGACCCTACTTTTTTCTATAAGCTTTTTTAATTTGGCCTAAACATCGTGTGAACTCCCAGTTTTGTTGCCTGTAAGAAAGATCTTCATTTGGGAAATTTTACTTAATTGAATTTGTAACCAATTGACATTAGTTTTAATTACTGACTCACATATTGATAAACAAAGACATAAACTGTCTGAAGTCCCCTTGTTCTTTCCACACTTTGTGCTCAATCCCTTCAGCCTCCGCTGACCCTGCCAGTTGTGACAAGTACAAGGCTTCAAAACTAAACTTCTCTGCTATGTATTGAGCTGCATGGCTGGCTTTGTTTAGGCCTGTTCCAGGCAGTGCACCTGAAAGAAGACTGGAGAAGAAGATTCCTCACTCTGAAGTGGTCTGGACCTCAGAATATAAGGCAGTGTGGACAAACACTCAACTGATAAAGAGAAGGTATTCTCGTGTAGTCATTTCATCTCAACAAGGAAAGTTGAAGTCACATGGGCTGAAAAAAACAGCCTAAATTTTCTTCACAATTTTTTTGCTGGATTTCCCAGAAACACTATCTTGTGAGGAAATCATATACATTTTAGACAACCCACCACTTTCTAGGAAACACTCAGGAAAAGACAATAATCAAACCCCATTTTTAAAGGTGCAAGTTTTGCCTGGAAAATATATTATGTTTGATTCTGAACCCACTAATGATGGTTTTCCAAAACGCAGAATGTTAAATGACATTTAAAAGTTCAAAACTGAGGATGCATATTAAGGGTTTATGCTTGAGCAGTATAGAGTGATTTTCAGATTGTAGGAGATAAAGTAATGGCATATCGTCCAATATTTATGTATTTGTTTGTTTTGTGCTGGGCTGCTTGATGGAAAAAATACCTTGGTTGTGGATTTTTTTTCAGCTGGTACAAAAGAGATGCTAATGAAATCTTCCCACATGTGCTACTTTAATGCAAACTAAGACAGTTGAACTAAAATGTAAGTTAAAACCTTTCTCTTTGTATTTTTAAATCTAATGCTGAATACTTGTTTCTT
>VZTN01007963.1:131575-224455 GCA_013400515.1 Erpornis zantholeuca | reverse complement strand
CTCCCCTCCCGCCCGGCGCGGGGTCGCGCTGGAGGCGGTGGGTGCGAAGGGGTGTGCCCGCGGCGCTCGCCCTGCCACGGCGGCTTGTCACACGTCCAGCCGCACACGCGGTCGCGTTTATATGTCTTGGCCGCGGGCCCCGCCAACCGATCGCGCCCGGGGAGCACAAGGAGGCTCTTGCCGCTCTCTGCAAGTCCATTCTTGCAACTCGTATTTGCAGGAGGCAGAATGCAAAAGGTGTCGGGTCGCCCCTTCTCCCACCCCGCAAAGTACACGCAGGCCCCCAGCGCGGCTGACAGGCGCTTGGAGGGCCGGGGCAGGGGGGCGAGACGGGGGATGACACACTGGGCAGCTTTCCCGCTCCTTCCCCTGGAGGGCTTCAGCTTATTTCACACGGTTCCTGGAGTAGCGTATGTGGCACTGGCATTCCCCTCTTCTTCCCCTTTTCTGCCTTCAGGTAGAGCCTCCCCGCGCAGCAGACAGACAGGCAGTGTCAGCTGGCCCGAGCACAAGAGATGTCGTGCGGTAACAAACCAGTGCCACGGGGCTGTTCAGACACGGGTACAGCGGCGGGCAGGCGGTACTTTGCACTGGTTTCTAACGGGCTCTTCAGCCCTATCCCGGGAGCGGAACAGACCGGCCCCGTTTGACCCCCGAGCCTTTCCACCAGACAAGGCGCCCGCCGGCAGTCGCAAGAGCCGGGCCCAACCCCGCAGGGACCACCTGTGCTCCCCGGCCACGGCCTCGCTGGGCCCCCGGGGCGCGGCGCTGCAGTGAGCCCGCTGCTGCCGGCACTGCTCCGCAGGACCTGGCTCCCCAGCCCATACTCAAGCACAACTCGGGCTGCCCATAAGCGGCCCTGGGAGCAGCTGCATGCTCACCTCGGAGCGCCCGGCTCTGCCGGCCGGCAGCTCATGGCTCTCAGATTCGCTCCTGCCTTTCTTGCACGTGAACCGCCTCACACGGCGTTCCCTGTCCCGATGATTTTAAGTGCGACATCAATTTTTGTAACCAAGCGTGAGCCCGGGAGACTGGCAGCTCCCGAACGTGCATGCCCGGGGAAGCCGGCCTCTTCTGTCGGGGCGTCCAGGGCTTTGGTGGCCCATGCGTGGATTTCTGGTTCCTCTGCCTGGCCATGGGTCCCTGCTCCCCTAACCGGGACACACTAATTGCGGGTAAAAGCAGTCGAAGATCTAGAAACGTATTTTAACAGAGAAATAAATTAGCTCTTCGAGGAACGATTAAATTTTTATATATATATGTATAAATATATAAAATTATATATTTCTATATGTTTTTGTTAAAACACGTTTCTGCATCTTCGCCTAGAGCCATATAACGAATCCCTTATCTCTCACTGGCGGAGAAACGTATGCCCCAAAATTCGGGCTGCGTGATTTCGGTCACAGAAAGGAGGCCCGTCTATTTCTGCACCCAGCCGCAGAGCAGTGCANACAAGGCGCCCGCCGGCAGTCGCAAGAGCCGGGCCCAACCCCGCAGGGACCACCTGTGCTCCCCGGCCACGGCCTCGCTGGGCCCCCGGGGCGCGGCGCTGCAGTGAGCCCGCTGCTGCCGGCACTGCTCCGCAGGACCTGGCTCCCCAGCCCATACTCAAGCACAACTCGGGCTGCCCATAAGCGGCCCTGGGAGCAGCTGCATGCTCACCTCGGAGCGCCCGGCTCTGCCGGCCGGCAGCTCATGGCTCTCAGATTCGCTCCTGCCTTTCTTGCACGTGAACCGCCTCACACGGCGTTCCCTGTCCCGATGATTTTAAGTGCGACATCAATTTTTGTAACCAAGCGTGAGCCCGGGAGACTGGCAGCTCCCGAACGTGCATGCCCGGGGAAGCCGGCCTCTTCTGTCGGGGCGTCCAGGGCTTTGGTGGCCCATGCGTGGATTTCTGGTTCCTCTGCCTGGCCATGGGTCCCTGCTCCCCTAACCGGGACACACTAATTGCGGGTAAAAGCAGTCGAAGATCTAGAAACGTATTTTAACAGAGAAATAAATTAGCTCTTCGAGGAACGATTAANAGACCCTCTCCAGGGTTCCCCTCCCCGGGCAGCCCCCGGCGGCTTCCCGGCGGCTCACTATGCGCAGGGCGACGCAGCAGCCGGAGCCAGCTGTGCCCCGCCGTCGGGGCTGGGGCTGCCGGGCTCCCCAGGGCCGGGGCGAGCTTCTTTCTGCCGGCCACCCATGCTGCTCCCGGCTCTCCCCCTCGCAGGCATTTCCGCGGCGAGGGCCGGTGCAGGTGTAACAGCACTGCTGCGTGTCATCACCTCCGCCAAATTGCACATTCCTCCCTTCTCACTCCTAAGCCCGGCGCGTAGCTCCTTAGCAGGGCTTGCTCGCTCGCAAAGGACATTTGACATCCGAGGGTCTTGTTTGGTTTTTTTTTTTTGACAGCCCCACCAAGGGGGATTTCAGATGAACACCAGGGCAGAAGCTCAGCCCAGCGCTGGGAGCGGCGATCGGGCCGAGCAGCAAAGGTGAGAGCGCAGCCCCGTGTGCGGCTACTTGAACGTTTGACACAAGGGCAGGCAGGGGCTGTCGGGCTCTACCCTCTCCCCTCTCCTAATTAAGTCCTTTTTGGGACATGAAAGAACTACCTGAAAACGTAGGAACACGCCCCTGGCAGCTGTACACTGTAGCTGCGGTTAAGCGGAGAGCTGAGGGCTTATCGGCACCCACAGAAATGTCGCAGCAAGGGGAATGCAAGCAACGGGGACGGGCAGCGAGCAGAGGAGCGCGGAGAGCCCTTCCCGGGAGAAGGAGCGGGGATCCCGGCACGGCTTCGGGGAGCAGCCCGATATGCCGGTGCTCCCGGCTGAGCCCGCGCCCGGCTCGCCGCCGCTCCCGGGGCCGGGCAGCAGTCGGACAAACTCAGGCAAGGCGAGAGCAGAAGGAGCCAGCGGAGCCGCTCCCGGCCCGGTCCTGTAGCGGCTCGCGGGGGTAGGGGAAGCAGGAGGGGAATTAGCAATGGAGGGGGGCTCACGGCGCCGATGCCCGTATCCCGTCCGGCTGCGGCGGGAAAGGGCTCTCGCTTTCTTCACACGAGGGCAGAATAGCCCCGGCCCCGGTGCAGGGAAGCCGGGAGGGAGGCGGACAGAGCGGGGCTCAATCCCGGCCGCGCAACCCCGCTAAGAGGCGACTCGAGAGACAGTGAAAATTGGGGCTTCGCCGCTACCGAGCCGGACCGAGTCCCCCTTCCCGAACAGAGCACGAGAGCCCCCGCTGCGTCCCCGGGTCCGATACTCTGGTTGCGCAGCGCTGAGCCCGTTCGCGCGGGTGGAAGCGCCGAGCGGAGCGGGGCACGGCGAGCTGCGGGGATCTCCGCCGCGGGGACACGGGGTACGGCACCACCCCCACGCCTGGCCCCGGCAGCCCGGACGAGGATTCCCACGAATGCCGTGCCTTCAGCTGAAGGGCTGATAAGGCTCGAGTAGCCCGAGTGGTTTGGGTTTTTTTTTTCTACTCACCCTCTTCAGGCAGCAGAACCTGGAAGGTCTGGGGTCGGTTTGTTTGAAAATGCGGCAGCCTTCCTCTCCCAAAGACTGGGTTTTTTTTTCCTTTTCTTTTGGCGAGAAAACGTCTCCGGCGGGGAGCGCCGGCCCGCCCCTGGCTCGGAGAGTCCCGCTCCCGTTCGGCCAGCGCAGCCGCCGCCTGAAGGCACCAGGGCAGGGCTCTCGCCTCCCGCACCCAGACCCAGACGGGGACAGGCGACACAGCCCCGTTGTCAGTCCTGCGGCTCCTACTCCGTTTTGCTGCCCCGCGGCGCCTCGGCTCCCGGGGACGGACTCACGGCTGGTGCCCCTTTCGCCCCACGGTCAGGACCTTTCGGGACCGCTCGAGCCCGCAGCACACCGCGGCCGTACCTACATTAACCCACACTAATTCGGTTCACGTAGCAACGACACAGACACAGATGTAAAAGCGGCCCCAGGCGCGCCTTGTTCCGAGTCCCGTTTCCCTGAGGAACGGGATCGGCGGCGGCGCGGGGCTCCGGCAGCCGGGGAGGGCCGGGCGCTCTTGTTCCCCGCTCCGTCCCCCCAGCAGTTCTCCTCTCGGCACAGCCCGCAAAGCGGCCGGGACAGGGCAGTCACCAGGCTACCGTTTCAAGTATTCCTAGTTTATTCCTTTTTTATTTTTTTAATCTTGTTTTCCCAGGTATTTTTCCCACGGTCTTCAAGATCGTGGAGTATTTCTCCCCATAAAAGACCCAGGAAAAATAGGGTACACGTTAAACGCGGCGTGCGCGGGTCTGTCTCGCACCACGGCGCTCATGAGAGTTAACGAAACGTACTACGGGAAATAAAATATTCTGGCCTCAGTGAAAATTAATCAGATTTAATCTATTAAAAGGCTGAGAAGGGGGGCGTTTCCCGCGTTACCGACGCGCGGGAGCTCCGTGTCCCCGCGGGTGGAGGGAGCGGAGATACCCGGGACGCGGCTGCTCCAGTCCCTCCGCCCGCAGGCAGCTCGGTCCGGGCCGGGCCGTGCCCGCAGCCGCCCCGCTTGCTTTCCAGAGCTTGTTTCGCTCCCTTTCTAAATGACAACTAGAGGCAGGGCTCGAACACGGAGGTGCTTTTATCGGCACAGCACCGACTACCAGGAATAAAACCTTTGCAACCTCAACGCAACCATTATGTGAGACGAAACTGCATGCGTGTAACTGCCATTAGACCTAAACTCTGGCTTGGAAAAACTTGCATTTTTAAAACCTCACCTCTCATCGGTCTGCAAATCACCTCGCTCAACTAAGGACACCAAAAACACACACAATTCCACTTTCCCCTCTGTTTAGGATTCCCAGCAGTCCCGAACATTTCATAAATGCTCTTTAATTACATTGCTCAGCGCGTGATGCCAGAACGAGGAAATATTCACCTGGAAAGTGTCTTCTGCATGAATGAGTCTCATTGTCAAAACCTTGAGCATATATAGGTGTGTATATGTTTTGCAGTGGAGAATTTAGGTTTCTCATTTATGCTGTACAGCTAAAAATTTTGGTAGCTTCAGGCTTGTTTTTACAAGCTCCCAGCTGTACAAGGATTTCTGTTTTTACAGGAAAAACTAAGCAATCCGTAGACTGTGATGGCTGTACATCCATAATGTGAGCTTCATGAGGAACAGAGCAACTTTATTATGATCTGGACTGAAATCACATTGAATGAAAGTCCATCTAACAGAGCCTGAGGGGAAGAGTCACAAATGGGCTCAATTCTCTACCAAATCCAATGAGAGTGAAAGGTTTTAGGATCAGGAGAGTAGATTTTCCCCTTCAGCTGATACTATGAAGATATTTTCATGATCCCATTTAATTTTGAGCCTGTTCCTGTTGCCTCAATATCAAAGAAATCTATCTCACAAGAAAAGCCAGACCCAGCCCGTTTCCCTCATCCATTCCTGCTTCTCATCTCTCCTCTACCCAGCTTCTCCTCTGCAGCCTGAGCCCGAGTCTTCACTACAGTATATTTGTTTATGCTTAGAGAATAGGCCTACAGGAAAACAAACTCTGTATTTCACTCCACCATTTGGTAGTTCCTTTCTTTCATCTGAAAACACAGCCTGATCCAGGGAAGGTTCTTGAATTCACACAACCGGTTACATGATGAAATGCAAACAGTTTCTTGTGGTATTAAATGGCAGCCCGCAGCAGAGTTCAGGTTGGCTGTTATGGATTCACTAGTTACGGCTCTGCAGGATAATCCTGTGTTACTGCCATCCTGCAGTTACTGGCCTACAGCAATGCTGCCGAATGCTGCAAATAAAAACAAACAAGGCAGCCTCTGCTTTTTAGACAGAGTAGAAATTATGTCTTTTTAGGAAGCTCGAAGCAAAGATCGTTTATATCAGTCTGACAACCTCAAAATCAAGCTGCTCTTTCTAGTACTTCAAAATTGATGCTTATTTTTCTACAAAGCGTGGGGAGGGGGAAGCAGAAGAGGGATAAAAACCCAAAACATACAAGTCCACTCATGTCCAGATCACCCTGAAGTTGCAAATTAAGAGCATTGTACAACAAAATCAGAGCCAAAGCAGGTGTCTCCCTTTGTTGCTGCAGAAATACTGGCTTAAGAGCTCATTTTTAGGTAATAAAAAATTCTGCATGGTTGTTTAGACCATTTGAAAATTGCTTAGTTAAATATTCAAGCAAGGAAAATTATACAAATTTCAAAGTTTTTGAAAAAAATTGACTTCAAGAAAAATTTTTCTAACCAACCTACAGATATCAATGAAAATTTGTTTTCTATTACTTCTCTGAGAATGTGGGTCCCAAACTATAGTCATGATGCTCTCTGAACTCATATAATCTACCCAAGTCTGTTTTCATGAAGGGTCTGTTACTGCATTGAAGCAACAATATTTGAAAAGGTTATTCAAGTTAGAAGTTGAAATGTCTAAACTTAGGAGACAGAGGTCCACCAACACATTGGATTGTTAGTGATGGGCAGAAGAGCAGTTCCTCACCTGAATACCACTTAGCTGACAAAGGCCCTTTTAGATAGACAGTTGTACTGGCAAAGCTGTTTTAGGCTGGGAAACCTGTACTGCACACTTGGGGCTGAAGAAAGCTCTGGCATTTGACTGTTACTTAGCTGTGTCCTTACTGGAAGCACATTGCTGTGGGAGTTTTTGGGGATACTCCTGCTCAATCTCGTGTCAGAGGCTCCCAGTCCTACAAGAGACCTGGCCAGCTGGGGACATGCTCACACTTGTTTGCGGCTATCCTGATTTTAGTTTGAGTGAGCAGCTCGTGCTGACTCACTCAAACCACTGAATTTGGGCAGCACGTCTGTGCACTGAGAATTTGAGTTTTGTCTTTAGCAGCTCCTTGAGAATTTTTGTGAGCCATGGTCAGTGCTCTCTGTCCACTCTCTGCAGGCTCCTGCAGAGGAGGTGCTGCCCTGGGAGCAAAGCCAGACAGACACAGCCACGTGCTGTAAAATTCACGCATGGAGTCAGACTTTGCCATCTACCTTATAACCACATAAGTCATGCTCCCCTTCCATTTCTGAGCAATGCAGAAGCAGTTGAACTTGGTTAAAGCTAAGTAGTCATGTCCCAAGGCCTTCCAGAACCTGACAAAGGGGCTACATCAGCCAGGAACAGGGTGCTTTTGTTTTAAATAGTGTGTCCACATCTGGAATTTGTGTATATATTACTTACCTAAACAATTTGTGAATAACTCTCTATACACACAGGCTTCTCCCCACCTGCTTGTTGAACAGAAGCCCTGGCTGCAACACCCAGAGAATGCCCTGCCAGGCCCAGAGGGCAGAGTTGTGGTGGGGGAGGACTACCATGCCCTATGAAGAGCACCTACCTCCTCTTAAAAACCTGAAGGGTTCAGGAGGAGTCAGTGGCATCACCTGCATGAACTGCACCTGTAAAGTCATTCTTTTTCCCAAGATCCCCAGTCAGAGTGGCACTCCTGACAATCTATTCCATCCCAACTCTAGCTGTGCCTCTACCAAGTACATGCTGCACTTTAAAACAATTAGAAGCACAAGTTTGTTTCCTTTTAAATGTAACTACTGTGCTTCTACAAAGATTGTAAGATTGCAAGATAAATAACTAGGTTTGATCTGAGAACAAATCTGTTTTGTTGGATCAAACCACCTGCTATCTCTAGAGGATCAAGTTAAATGTGATGTGATGAAAGCAATTTTCTCCTTTCTGAGGAAAAGAGCTAAGCTTTGGCCAAAGTCAACTTCAGGTTACATACAGTATCCCCCTCAAATGTGAATGCATAACTTGAAAGCACCATCACTGGAGATAGATCAGATCACTATCTGATCTATCTCCAGTAATGGTGATAGATCAGATCACACGCCTTCACTTGTGGAAAGTGGATCTGATCCTCAGACACCTGTTAGGTCCCTGTATTGTCCCAACCAAGCAGTGGGCTTGGAAGCACAATGCAAACCCACAAGAATAAATTTCCCTTCACGGCAAGAACAGAAACTTTGAAGAAGCTGAATATTTCAGTTTAATCTTGGCCACCTAAATTATAGTTGATTTTTGTTTGTACAGTCACCTCGAGGTCTTTTAATTTATCTCAATCTTGTTCCAACCTTCTGAGTATGCAAACCTAAACTGGGAATCTACCAGACAAGGGAATTTGCATGGCATTTCCAGCTTGTCATACTTTTGACCTGGCCAGAAACAGCATATCAGAGCTGCTCACAGTATTCCAGCATTTCTCCTCTTGGTCACAATGAGAGCAAGGAAATGCAGAGCAGACCAAACAAAAAAAACAATTAACCAAACTTTCTTAGACTCTCAGAAGGAGCTTGGTTCAAATCCAGTTGAAATGTAGATGAAAGTTCAGCCTGCTCATTTTATTACCGTTTGTTTACTTACATATAATTTAATTTCAATTTGTTTTCCTTTTTTCATCCAGTTTTTAGCTATCCCTTGCAACAAATAAAAGAGAGACACCCATTAGGAGAATAGCTGTCAGGAGAAGTTGAGCCCCACAGGCGAGTCCAGCTTGGGCTGTGCAGCAGTTATTCCATCCTGTGACCCAAGGGTTCAAGCCAGAAGTTGTGCCAGGCAGCTCAGTTTGGCCACAGAGCGCAGCTCTGCCTGGGCATCAGGACACACCACCTTCCCTCTGGCGTGGGCAGCACTGCTGCAGAGGGCAAAGGGGAAGGACACCCTCAGCTGCAAGGATTCAGCCCCATCTCCCTGAACTCTTTGCCAGAGCAGCTCTTGCACAACTCTGGCCACAGGCAAGGGTGGGATAGGGGATAAATGCCCTCAGGGCTTATAAGAATTGCCATGACACCCTCAGCAGGGTTCAGAATACAAGCATCACTTAGGTTACTTAACAATAATATGCAATTTTTTGGCAAAACAATTCTGTCTCCACTTCTCCCTTGTCCCATTAAGCACTTAGGTACCTCTGTATCAGTCTTCCTGTGCCTGGTGCCATGGGTGTTCCATACTAAGCATGAAAGGACATTATTTGTATAGAAAAGCTACTACATGTGCCACATGGCTGAGTATTGTATTGAGGCAGTTCTGTTCAATGGCTTCACGTGTGGCTGAACTCTTGCACTGTCCACTGAATATGGAACCATGTATTGCACTGAATACCTGCTAAAGTCTCCACCAGATATTTGGAATAACAGTTTAAAAAATTAACATTTATTATTCTCCCGTGGTTCATTTTTAATGGGAAGGGCACAACAGTTGGATGTTTTAAAACTTTGATTTTAGCAGGCTTAATCAATAGCAGAGGAAATGAAAGGGTTTGGCTGTCCCTTTTTCAGAAGGCTTTTGCCTTGAGTGATGTGCCAGCTTTTAGTGCTTTGTGTATCTCTGCACCCTTCCAGAGAGAGCCCTGGGGATGTGCAGTGTGTATCAAGGGTCATACGTATGGCTTGCACTCCAATGAGGAGAAGTAGGCTCAGCTTCACCTGATAAGTTAATTAATCAACAGTTACAACTCTTCTTATAGTTGATATTATGACTGGAATATTATACAGCATTTAAGCAGCATGTCACCTATCTTTTGGACAATTCAAGTATTTTACAAACAGCATCATTGCTGGAAGGCATAAAGCAAAGTTTTACTTGCTATTGGATCCTCCATTAGTCATTTCATGTCACATTTTTGTACGTGTGGTTTCTCAGAATTAGGTAATACACAGGATCTTTAAATGCATCTGGGAACTCACGTGTCTAAATACTGACTGTGATTGCTGATGTCAGACACCTCACTTTGAAAATGTGATAGACCTTGACAATAAGAAGCATTAAAGACAATGAATGAAGCACACCATTGAAACAAGGAAAAAAAACCAAAAAAGAGAGAGGCAGCAGTCATTTAATGCTGCAAGCCCTGAAGAAATGTTCTGGAGCACCATGCCAGGAGCAAGCCCTACAGTGACCTGTAAACCCGAAATAAGGCTGTAAAGAACTGTATCCCTTTTCCCTGCTCGTGGGATGACTGCAAAAGGATAGAAATGCTAGGGCTTTTAAACAGGCTTTCAGAATAATGCAAAGCTACATTTTGGTTCTTTTGAAGCTGAAAAGGAATTTCCCTCTTGATCTCGAGGGGAGCAGGATTTCCCCTACTGTTTAAAACTCCTCATAATGAAAAGGTACTTTTCTGTTTCAGTTCTTGCTGCTGGTGAGGTGTTAATCCAGCACTGTCATGGCCTTGCAGTTATTTTGCACATTTGCTGGGAATGAAAAAAAGGAGAAACTGCAGTTTATGACATATGTAAAACCTAGTTTTTCTAGTAAAACAAACCAAGATTTTACAGCCACTTTTGGGATAGAAAAAGAAAAAAAAAATCTACCCTTTCTTGCTCAAGTGTCTATGCATAGAATCTTGCCTGCCTCAGAGACTTATTACCTTAAAAATACCTATATGGAGGGACTAATGTGGGGGATAACACCATTCACTCACAAAGCTGGTGTAAATATATTTTGAAAAACCCTTTGTTAGGAGGCCCCCTCCTTTTCAGAGAGACTGTTAGATTTTCCTGAAACCAGCAAAGAACTTTGTTTTTGAAGAAAAAAAAAAAAGTGTGGTTTTGGAAACTATTATTTTCTGCTGAATAATGTATCAAAAATCCCAGCCTGGCTTCAGTTTTTCGTTAGAAATACTGTAGATTTTTGACAAAAAGCAAAACTGCCTAACTATTCCTTTGGGCACAGGTCAATTTCTTCTTTAAAACAGTTTTGACAAAGGATTTCTGATTAGTACTGCCCTGGCTCTCTGAAATGTCCAGCTGAAATGTACCCGGGGCAGGAGCCTGGGAGCTGGGTTTGAGTGAGGCAGAGGCAGAGGTGCTTTGGTTATCCCAAGCTGCCAGGGAACACTTCCACTGCTTCACATCCCTGCCACGAACCAACCACCACGGAAGATGTTTCAGGGAAGCTTTCAATCAGCAGTGAATTTTGCTGCTAACTGAAAAAGTATTTTCAGAGGTTGGTTTAGTATTTTAAAAGTGAAGCTATTGTGCAGCAGCTCCTACTGTGGTACCTACAATTATTTGCTGGAGGGGTGGAGGCTGCTCCCATCTCACATAGCAGCTGTAAATGATCCGTGCTCATGGTGCAGGTAGTGGGTTATTCAGCTAAACTGCTTCCTCTCAGTCTCAGTGTTTCTGAAAACTGGCAGAAAAGCCATTTATCAGGGTCATATGGCCACCACATGATGGTCACCACATCACCACGACCCTGCTTAGATAAAAAATAAAGGAAAAATTGAGCTAATGTAGTTTTTTCTAAATGGTGAGAAGTATAGTCAATCAATGCTATAGTTGTTTGTGCTGCTTGTATGACTGAAATCACCTCACTTTGCACATCTCTTCCACAAAACAATTATAATATAATATTCTTAAAGGCAGTGTGGCTTGTTCCCTCTTACCTCCTTGAATCAATAAGAAGCCACCAGGTTCTCCCACTCTCCTTCCCCTTTCCCTTAAATTTGATTTCTCAAGCACATTCTGCCTGGGCTGCAAGGCTTACTTCAGTTCTTTAGTGGCTGTATTAGTCAAACACACAGCAGATGTCAGTGCGTTACAAAACTTGGTTTGAGAATAAAAAAATAAGTTCCAAATGAGAAAGTTCAACAGGAAAGCAAAAATGCAGGGAACTGCAAAGCTCTGAAGCCATGGAGGAGGTCACCCCTCCGTGTTTGACACATCTCGTTAACCACTAACACTGGGAGCATTACTGCAATTTTCCAGCTTCTCCTGTTGAACCCTTCTAAAGCTCTTAAGTCTCTCACCCACCCAGGTTTTCTGGGAACTGCAGCACAAGCTTCCCAGCTGGTTTGGGAAAGGGCTGCCTGGGTATTTTTTCCCCTTTCGCACAGTTCAGCCGGCAGAAGTGCAGCGGAGAGAGGAACAAACTGAAAGCATCTCTGCTGCTCGCTCCTCCTGTAACCGGAGATTCTCTCCCTGCTTTAGGAAAGCCATCCCTAAGCAAAATATTTCCCTGGCCCGGGTGTCACGACTGAAACAGAGGCGGGTCATTGAGAGTCAAGCCGCGCATACCCTAAAGCAGACCTCGGTGCTGCTCCCGCTCCTCCCAATTTCGTTGAAGTCGCAGCAATCCAAGAACAAAAGAGAGATCCAATTAAAGGCCTCCCTTGTTTCCCCCAGAACAGAGAGCACCCTGGAAAAATAAACAGCTGCTCCCCTGGCCCGGGAGCGGCGCAGAGAAAGCTGCAGGAGTGTGGAGGGACCCTTGGGCGATAAGGCACATTCTCAGGAAGCCCAGCACACACACCTCAGTCCAGGGGGCTTCCTCACTTTGTACACCCAGCTTCCCTGCAGGACACGGAGCATTGTCTGCCCACGGACAGCCCCAGCTCCAGCAGGCAGCTCGCATCCAACTGCCTCACAGGAAACCGCTGAGGGCTTTTTTTGTTCTTGGAGAAGTAAAGCAGAATGTTTATCTTTCTTATCTCAGATAGGAAACCTATGGGAAATGCTATGCCATATTCTCCACTGTTCTCCTGTCATATAATTATAATGCATTATGCAAAGCAAAATCTTTTGGAAAACCAGCAGGGCTAAATAGAAGAGAATCCCTTATTAGAAGGCACTTTTACTTCCAAATTCTACAAGGCTCGTCTGAGTAGCCATTGGTATAAAAACAAAAGATGAGCTAAATGTTTATCTCAGGAAAACGCAACGCACCCGGAGTGTCTCACGGCATTAGCAGAGTAATTGTTACACAAGGCAAACCTCTTTTCCCCAAATAACGAACCTAGGCCAGATTTTTTTCTGACTTCAAAGGAAGAACACAGTAGGGCCTTTCCACTGCCAAATGGCTAAGTGGAATAAAAAAAATTGTGATTTTGCCATTAAATTCTTGATATAAATTCAAGAGGATTTTTTTTTTTTTTTGAACAGTGATGCTATTACATTCTATACTGGAAAAGGATAAATTAGAATTTCAAAGGCTCTAAGCGGTCACTGAAGAAGGAACCATGCACACAAGACTGCTGCACTACAGTGCACAGTTTACAGCATTTACAATCCCAAACTCTGCTATGGTGTATTCTACATGTTAGTAAGGTCAGCACAGATTACAGTGAACCAGCATCTAGTGCCTTACTTTCTGCCAACAGAATTTTCCCTTGAAGATTTACTACAAAGCTCACAGTATTCCTCTAAATTCCACTGCTTTAGGTTAAAAAAAGGCTCAGAAATAGTTAGGAAGGCTGACATGAACAACATCTCTATGGAACTTTCATTTTCTTAGTGAAATGCTTAATGAAAATTTGATGAAGAGGATACTGAGACTATGCAAGAGGTTGGTAACAAGCCCAGGTCTCCAACAACACAATCACTGCAAAAACTTTAGATGCTTTAGATTTTGAGGAATAGTTACCAGACCTAGATAGGAACCAAAGTTCTTTGAAGGAGAATACAATCCTCACTGGTTTCCATTTCTGCAGCACGTATCCCTGAGAACTGCCTACAGACACACTCAGGACATTATACCAAATTAGTGTTTAAAGTGGATTAATTAATTGGCCTCAGCCCCCAATGTATCCACAACCAAGAGCTTTTGGGTTAACAGCTGTTAACTGTTTAAAAGCTGTTTAGAGTACTCAAATTCTGAAAGGAATTTCTACACAGGATTTTAGTCCTCCTATAGTAATTTGTTTTAAATTCACATCTTCACTTAATTTGTGGAGGTTTTTTTAAGCCTCCCTATGTAAATAGGTGCTACGGCAACAGAGAAAAAAAGGAGTTTGGATAAGTAAATTTGTCATTTTTGAAGTAAACAAAGAAAGTGTTTAATCTCAGCAAAAGTAGCAGGATCATTTCATGAGGGTTCGACAAGCAATCTCTGAGAATGTGCTGCTTTTTGAATCGAATGTCAGTACAGCAGCAATAAACTTCTCCAATCAGAGAGGTATGCAGGTATTTGGCCCCCAGTTTAACACATAAAAGCACCTGAAACCGTTTGCAGGTATTCTGGGCTTCTCAGTAGTTTAAGTGAAAATGAATGATGTCACCCAAAGAATCAGATAAAAATAATGAGGAAAAAGTAATGTGAGCCCTGCCCAGGCAGCCTGGGAGAGCAGGAATGGAGCTGAAGGGAGCCCCCAGCCCTCAGCAGAGGGTGGGCAGCGAGGGGAGCAGGGTAGCTCAGCCCTGGTGCTCTCTCCACAGGGGCCAGGACATGGACATTTTCCTCCTGGCTGTCTGGAACCAGTTTTACAGGAAAACAGCCCTGTTGGTATGGATCCTTTGGCAGTTACTGAAGTGTGCTAAATTCACTGTTACCAGCTGGTTTTGTTGTGGGTGAAATTTTTATTTTCTAGAAAAATACATCTCTTGTGGCTTCTTTCCTCTGTTGCTTAAAAAGAAATTATTTGTGTTGATTAAGGTCCACTACTTGTCAGCTGGCTCCAAGTCTAGGTGGTTTGTAACACCTCACCCTAACAGGAGCACCTTCAAGAAGTGATTTTAACTCTATATTCCTTTCTGTGGAGCTGTTGTCCATGTCTGATTATACACCTGACTCCTAGAGAAAACCACAGTGTAGGTGTTGCTCTCTAACCAAGCTTATTTCCCACTCTGCACTTACAGAATGAAGAAGCAGTACCCTTCATTTGCTGTTACTGCTGGCCTAAGTGCTGTGAGCCATCCTTCCTCTGGTGCACCTGGCCATAACTTGACCAAAAATAGGATTTAGCCCCCTACACATACTGGAAAAAACCTCCTAAAAAAGATGCACAATTTTTCTGTGAGTTTCTAACTGCATTGTTTGTTACTTTTTGATGGCTAAAAGAAGAGATAATCCATACTTAGATTCTCTGGAAACAACCACAGAAAAAGGCATCCAAGCCCATTACTGATACCCTGGTGCCACTGCATTGCCCTGCTCACAGCTCAACTGCTCCCAGCCCATTCCCAGCACAATTCAGGGAGCTGAAAAAGAAGAACCTCCACACTATTATTAGATTTCATTTGCATATTAGGTTTCCTTTGACTATTCCTCATTTGAGAACAGGGCTACATACAGACACCACATCCTTGGAATAAATAATGACAAGAGAAAATGTTTGTCCCAGAGCCTGCACTTATCAGTTATAAAAATTGTAGTTATTACACAGTTTAGTATGGGAAGGAGGAACTTGACACAGAGAAAGGCATCTTTAACTAGCTGTGTTTTCCAGCTGGATAAGCTTTTTTCAAAAGAAAATAAAGCAGAACTAGAAGCCAGAAGAAAAGGTGTGCCATATTTCCTGGATATTCAGTACTCTATAGAAAGATTTCACTGGAGCCTTTAAAGCAGCATTAGGACAAACTAAGAGAAAACAAGAGTTTCTGTGGGTTAAGTCTCAATATAAGATTTTTCTTATCTCAAATAAATTTAACCTGGTCAAAAAGCTCTTTAACATGCAACAGAAATTTTTAAGGAAATTTTATTTGGTGCTTATTCTGTCCCAGAAATAGTATTTGCTGCCTTTCAGTGCTATGTACACAACCTGGGATGAGGGATATGGAAAACAGAAGCACTGAATTTCTTTGCTGTCAGCTGTACTCCTACTCGAATCAGGGATTCATTACAAAGCTGTGTTCAGTGGGCGTTAAGCCGTGTGAATGGGAGAAGGCAAACACTCCTGTGTGTGTGACACTCACGGAGCAGCACAGAAAAGCACAAGGGGGGAAAAGGCGGGACACACTCTAACTCCAAACTCCAGCTCAGAGCAGTGTGAGTTCCATGTGCTCTGCTGCTCTCTGTGAAGTGGCTTTGGAGCTTTGTGAAAGCACACAGCTCTTGCCTAGGCATGCAGGGACCAGAATCGGGCAGCACTGAGCACTCTGAAATGTCACTCACTGTGGGAACAGCAATTGCTTTTTAGGCACTGACATGGCTCCCGACATGGGTAGCTCCTGATGACAGGGGTTTTCAGATGAGGACAAGTTAAAGAACGAGCATCTTTTTATCACACGCAGTTTCTCCAGTCCCTCACACACCGGTGAGTAAATGTGGGACCAGAGCTCACCTGCATTTGTTTTAAACCCTGGCAGATCACTTTGCTCCCTCTGGCTTTCTACAAGGCTGAAAGAGAAGTTTCTCTTCCCACCAAGAAAGAGAAACCTCAGCTTCACAAAAGCAAGTAGTAATTTGCTGTTGACTTTACAAGGTCCGAGTTTACAAAGGTCTTAGCAGCAACTAATATTAAAATAAATTACTATATCTACAAAAATCAAAGCTCAGAATAATGTCCTGAAGTGCGGTGGTTTCATGCATGCAAGAGCCCAATAAGATACTTACAAGGATTATGACAACTGCTGTGAAAAGGCTCGATTTTTAGTTTTTGTTTCATTTTAATAAATATTTATGCCAAAAAACTTTCTTTCTGAAGAAGGTATTAAAAAAAAAATCTAATTAAACTTGGAGCAAAATACTATTTGGGGTAATTAAATTTATACATAGTATATCACTAAGACATTTAAAAGCCAAAAGTATCAGATATTTCCTATTGAAAAATATAATATATAACACTAAATGAAGATGTATCTGACGTTCACATGCATATAACAGGTATTCAGCATCACTTTTTCTTGAGCATGTTATTGTCAGAGGGAGAAACAAATCACTTCATTCTCCACTTTTCAAGTGTAAAATTTACTCACTTACATGTTTTAGAGGCAGCACAGAAGGGGCTGTCTGGGCAAACAGAGAGGAACTGCCTGTGGGTAATACAGCTTCGCTGAAGTGAGACAGAGTATTTCTGCAGCTTCATAAAATCTTAAGTCTGTGCATGTTTTGGGTTTCCTCACACTGTCTCTAGCTGCCTTCTCCTGCTCTGGTGTTTCCCAAAACGACCCAATCATCATCACCCAATTAGTGCTGGAGGGAGAAAAGGGGCTTCTGTCAAACAGAACCCCTTAAACAAATTAGTACAGGTTTTGAACTGGGGTTTACAATCTATTGCAAAGATTCATGCATCAAATACATTAAAATTTGTGAGACAACTGGAGTAGAAAATGAATTAAATTTATTTGCCCCTGAATATAGTGAAGTTTGTGAAAATATTGGCAGCAGAAGTGTATAGTAGAGATCCTTATCACAGCAGTTCAATCACAGGTGTTTCCCCATATTACTAGATTATCCTTATCCAGAATAAATATTTAATGTTAGTATTAACAAAGAAAAGCTGTAGCTCCAACAACAAGCTCTGTGTATTTAAAGCTCAGTGATGATTATCCACTTGAAAATCAATTGAATCATAAGTATTAAACAATTTTACACAACAAGGCTTTTCGAACTGTAAAGAAAAAGCTTCCAGTCCCCAGAGGCTCCACTTTATGAGCCAAGCTGCAGCCAGTTCTCCCTGCTGGGATCCAGCCCCTTCAGAACAATGCTCTTGACTGATTTTTTTTCCCCACAGATGTCTTAGATGTCTCCCCACACACAAATGATGCATTACATCCACCCATGGCAAGCAAGGGCAGGACTCTGGCAGCAGTTTCTTGCTGATGCCTCTCAGGAGGTTGCACTTCAGCTCACAGCCTTGTGTGCCACTCTGTAAAAGCACTCTGCTGAGCACAGACACACCTCTGGGTGAATGGCAGTGCTGAAGCAAGGTGGGATGGTGCCACAGGAATCGCCTGGCTGTTCTGGCAGGGATTAACACCTGATGAGTTATGAGCTAAGATTTGATCTTAACAGAGCGGGAGCTGGGAAGGCTCAGGAGACCCCTGAGCCCAACACCCACAAAGCCTGTGGCACCCCTGCTGCCTGTGACAATTTTAGGTTTTTGGAGGTGCTGTCCAAGAATCCTTCTCATTATGTTACAGACTCCCCAGAGTCCACCTAAACACAAATTCAGCTTCCATACAAAGTTCCATATTTTTTCCTAATTCTCTGGAGAAAAGTAGCAAAAGAATAGGGTAGCAGACACACAGGTTTCTTCTGTAAAATGTATCCACTTTTCTTGAAATTCTAGCTTTCAAAGCTCTTAATAGCCTTCTCATTTTCCTAACCTTGACATTAGTCTCATGAGTTTCTCCTGACAAGTGTTTTATCACCAGTATGTTCAGGCTTGATGTTCCACCTGTGCTTGGCCCCTTGGCAAGTTCTCCTGACCTTTACCCTTTTATTCACTCTTCTTTTTGCATCATTCTTTTTCAAAATTTTGTGAGTGTTTTGGAGAAGATGAAAATTATCCCTCCCACTGGAACAACTTTGTTAGGGAAATTGAGGCAGTAGAATACAACAGACCTCAACTCATGAGCCACATAAAATACCCTTGGGTCTCTCAGTGTGCCTCTGTCCCACCCTTGCTATGCCTCTCATACTCTTCCAAAGTCCCATTTCCTGGTTTATTCTCTCACTGTTTCTTTTCCCCTAATAATTCCCATCCTTCTTTTTCTTTTCCTAACCAAGCAATTATCATCCCTCCAAATAGTCCATTTCAGGAAAAACATCACAAATTGCCTTTCCTTGTTCAAAGCTAAAGTACAACTGCCTGGATTTGGTTATATCTTGGGGTGTTTTATTCCATTTTTTTCTGTCTTTCAGGAGTAAAAAAATTTCTCATATCTTTCACACTATTTTGGCAAAAAGAAAACCCCCAAAATCAAGGCAAGAGTTAAAGACTCTAAAGAAGACAAAGTATGTTTAACAGAACACCATTTTTGACCTGAACTAAACTTTATCGGCATTTTCTTTCAAGTGGCCTGAGTTCATCTGCCGGGGGAGAAAAGAGGGGCCAAGAGTCTGGTGAGGTGGTGTGGGAAGGACGATGGGGATGGAGGTGGGGGGCACCCTTGTGAGCAAACCCTGCACCCTTGTGTCCTCGCTCTGAGTGCAGCTCGAGGCACAGGGCCACTCTGGATGTGGAATGCAGCAACACAGGGCAGGAAACCAGAGCAGAATGCTGCATCAATCCTCCTTCTGAGGGCTCCTTCAGTAGCAATGACTTCTTTTTAATATATTCACTTTATCTTGTGGTTATAAATCCAGGCCTGCCTCCAAAGAGCAGAAATCTTGATCAGAGATAACTCATTTTGTCTAGAAGCAATTGGTAAAGATGACTGATAATGGCTGCGCAATTATTGTTTAAATGTTAATTTCTACACAGCACACACCCCAAGATACAGTCTGTATCACTTCTTACCTGCATATTTGCTCAGTTCCTAGGCATCACTTTTCCTAATGCTCCTGTGGGATGCAGAGGGTGTGCAGCTCACCCACGGCTGCCCCGCACAAGAGGCAATGCCCAAGGGGCTCGGTGTGAGGCCCCAGAGGTGCTGCTCGGCTCAGCCCCACCAGCTGCCTCCAGCTGTTGCCCTTGCCCTTCCCTTACCACATCTGCATTTCTCCACAGCCTCTCAGGTGCAGCTCGGGGGCTCGGCACCGCCTTGGGCGATGAGCACATGGGATCCCTGCCGCAGCCACGAGGCTGCCCCATCATCCAAAACAAGCAGGGCTGGAACCCTCCTGTGCTTCCAAGGGGCTGCAGTGCCCCTCGGTGCTCCCAAGGCAAGGGAGGCAGCTTATCCACGCTCTCCATGGTGGGCACCAGCAGCAGCCTCCCCAGGGAGCCCGGCTCTCCTCCCTCCTCGCTGCCCTGCGGGGACCGGCCCGTGCTGGGCCGGGTCACACACGAGTGGACGGAGCCAGGACAATCGCTTCCATACGCAGCCCAGGCATCCCGGGCCCGCCAAAGCTGCTATTCTTAATTGGAATTATTTACAAATGCGTTGGATTTCTTGTTCTCTTCTTTTAGTTAGTTCCAGGAGCTATGGACTAGATTCAAAAAAATAAAAGCCTGAGGGCTTTTCGATTGGTTGGATCTTTTTGCTTTGGGTAAGACAAACTGAGATTAAAAGCATCTCCAAGCTTTCTATATACTCATGGGAAGGGTAATATCCGTTAACACAATCAGGAAAATTGCCTGATGGAATCAAAAATGTTTATACAAGGCACAGTTAGAGGACGGATATAGGTGGAAATAAATGGTGCTAAAATAAGCCTTCTTTAGAGTGTGCACAGCACTGTATAATTTTCTTATGTTACTTAAGATCCAAAGTCCACTTTGTCTTCATGTAAGGCATAATCCTGTTGTATTAAAAAAAAAAAAAAGTGTAAGGGAAACAGTACTTTTCCCTATTGCCTCACTATACCTATGCTGGAGGGTACAATAAGAGTCTCTTTTCAAGTCTTGCACGAGTAAGGCTGTAAAGCTGTGCTTTATTTGTGCTAAGGAATGCAGCATTAAAACCAGGCTTCTCTGTGGGACATCTCTGGGGGACCCAGAGGAAGCCCTGTGCAAAGTGCTTCCTGCATTTCGCTGCTTCTCCTGGGAGGGGATTAAGATTAGGGACCTAATTCCACTGAACATCCTCAGTTTTTTTAGCTGTCCACAGAACTGGCTTCCTGCAAGGAACCTCATCTAATTAACTTCCCCTCCTGAGTGACTGGCGCGTGCTGTGTTATGAAATATCGATATGCTGGCATGTTTTCATACTGCATAGCTGAGCTGGCCTTCCCCACAGTGCCATCAGGATGGCACTGGGAGCAATATGTTTAATTCAGGCATGCTGCCAGCAAATATAGATGTTTCCTGTCCTTTCAGGGGTCCCTCATACTGTCTTCTCTAAAAGACTGAACGTATTCCACAGTTCTAATAACAAACATTGTAACCTTGCAAATAGCGACACTCGGAGTTTTCTTTAATATTTATATTTTTTGACCCCAAAAGGGGAAAGAATTTACCATACTTAGCCTGGAAAAACAGCGTGCTAATTTTGCTTATCAAAGGCGTTCAGACCAAAGAGCCTGCCACTAATAACACTATGTTAAAAAAATATTCTGGAGCGCATCATGTGTTACTGGATTTTAGTACATGCTGGTACCTAGCTCTAAATGTCAGTATTTTCACAGCGTAATTCATGTCAGCTCTCAGCTCTTATGACATCAGAGGATGAGTTCAAAAGGACACAGTTTTCTGCTTTATAAAAACAGTTTAAAGATAAAAGCCAGTTTCAAAAAAAAAAAAAAAGGAAAGAAGAAAAAATGAAAAAGAGAAAAAGAGAAAATGAAAGTATTAAGCAGTGCATTAGCCAAACAACCCTCTGAGAGGCAAATGCCAATCAAAAGAAGATGACAGTATCCTCTAGTGAAACCATATTAGTAGAAGTAATCAACTGCTGTTGCTTAATGCCTTGCACAATGCTCAGTGTCTTTCCTACCAAACCATGCATCTGAGGAACGGATAAAAATCATATCAGCTATTGAGCAGAGAAGATGAAAACAGAATATTCTCCCTTACATCACTGTAAGGGAGAATTAATGCATTTAATGAATCTACTATCCATAAACCAGCTTCTCTGTCAGTGTGAACAGGCAGAGAAGAGAAAGTGACGGATTATTATTTTCTATATTCGTAATTAAAACAAATAAATATCAATCACATGGCTTTAAGCATTTAGTTTTCTGCAGATCTTTCAAAACTTTTTTGACCCAGCACTCGGTGCTCTGGAGCTTATCAATGACACCAGGGGTCAAAAGTGTTAGTGCGACTAAAATTACTTGGACAAAGCCAGAACCAGGTCAGATCGCCATGGGATAGTCCCATAAGGCCTCCTGTAGGCTGCTGCCACCAAGGAGTTCTAAGGAAAAGAAAGGAAAGGCCATGAATCAAACATCCCAGAAAATTCACAAGCAAATGTGTTATTAATCAAGGAAAATAAAAACAAAGTTTATTAAAATGCCTTGTAATAGTACATTTCAAAACAACACAAAGACATCTTATGTGATGACCATTTTATCACTGAGGCTCATTCCAATTGAGTTACATTCTTCAAACCCAAAGAGCCACAAGTGTGCCAAAAAAGAAAATAAACACTGGAACGATGTGTGCAGTCACACATCTAATTTGACGATTGATCTCACAATTTAAATAGACACTTTCCACCCCAAATAAATGCAGGAGTCTGTATCAATGGCACTTCTGCAAACTGAAACTAATGGTAGGACTGGTACAATTTACACATTTCTTTCCATATTTAGCTGAGAAGTTCAAACTGGGACCTGAATGAAGCCAGAGGATGAGAAAACAAAGCAGAAGGGGTCTGCTGTGTTCTGCATGATTTGGAACACCACATTAAAATATTTTAAAATTACTATAATTTTCTCATTTTTTGCATAAATATTTATGAAGGGGATGAATCCTCATATGGTGCAAACAGCCCCAAATTCATTGGTTTCAGTGACTCCAATACAGCCAAGGAAGTTACAACAATTTATATCAACCATGAATTTGCCCCAGCGTGTTTACACAGGAATTTCAAATTGAATTCTCTGTTGCTCTGGCTCTGGGGAATTGATGGAACTGTTACAGCACGAGATTTAGTCTTTTACGCTCTAAACTGACATCAAAAGATGGATCCTGTTTCTCCCCTCCCACAAGCTCTTGTTTACCCGAATATTGTCTGTGAAGTGACTCCTGGGAGCAGGGATTGAACTATTAGGCCTGCCTTTGTGCTAACGAGGCTGGTTACAGGGATATTTGAACTGGATCAAGTTTTTAAAGCTAAAGATAGAGGTCAAAGTTACAATTTTATCAGTTACATTTTGGAGCCCTTCACTTGATCATGACAATGCCATGTTCATAATACAATTATTGTAATCATATTTCCAGTATTGCTTGCCTTCAGTGGAAACAGATTGCATTAGACTCCAAAGCAGCCTGAAATGGTATGCACATTTCAAAGTCAAACTGAGGTTATGGAACAGGACCTTTCAATTCATGTGCAGAGTATAATCAGGACTTGATCACTGGAGATATTTTTGAGGCGAAAACCAGGCATTATGTGAGGAGAGACAGAGTAGTTATCAGGTAATGAGCAGCTCCATGATTGTACAGATCTTAGCTAGGCTGTGGGGAGAGCTGAGGGCTCTACATGATACTGGTGCTGTTATGATTTATTCATGCACACAATTGATTTGCTTGAAATTTATACCAGACAGCAGCTCATGTCCCTGTTGCTGCAGCAGAGATCTCCCAAAATCTCCCTGGCTGGTCAGGTGGTATAAGTCAGTGGACCCTGGCTGCAGCCAGTGCCCACTCCTGCCAAGATAGACCTTGTCTTGCAGTTCCTATCTGAACTTCTATCTTATTAAAATTTATTAATGAAAGCACTTGACAAAAAAAAAAATCTACTTTGTGTGTTCCTTCTATGCTTCCTTTCTGAAGAATTCTACATTTAGTCTACATTATCTACAATACAGTGCTATTGTTCACGATCTCCAGTCAGTAACAAATAATTATATTAGAATTAATTACCTCCAGTCTTATAAATCCTGAAATAGCATTATGTAAAAAGGGAGATATCATATTACCAGGAAATGTAATATACAGAAAATATGTCTTAATTATTTGAACAGAAGCTGGGCAAAGATTTATCACCTCACCAGCTCCAGAGATCAATGTCTAAAACAAAAGAAGTTTTGTTCACCGAGTAAATCAGAATTTTCAGAGTAGATTTTTTCCTTTTTTTTTCCAACTCTCAGAAATTAATTTCTATTTATAGAGGTCTTTTTAAAATTTTTTCCCTAACTTGAATAAATTCTTTTGGCTGGCCCCGAATGAAATTTTGACTAAATTTTGTTGGTTTTCCCAGTCTATAGAATTATCTAAAGTAACATTTTGGATTTCTAAATAAAAATTTCATTTGAAATAAGAAATGTAAACTTTATTTAAATACTGCAGTAATTTTTTTTTTTTAATATATTCACATATTCCTTAGAAACTTTGAATTCAGTAAAGGATTTTAGAACTTGCATTTCTGGTGAATAACAACAGCAAGCTGCAAAACATCACTCAGCTCTAGTTATAGCACTGCCCATAAAAAGGGGGGAAATCCCAGACATCTCTAGAAGTACAGGAAAAGCACTGAGGATGGAGCGAGACAGAATATTGAATGTGTATGGGGCATAATTTGCTATATTAGGAGGGTGAGGTTTGGGGTTTTTTTCCCTGTTGTCTTAATTTATTAGGTTTCGTTCTTCTGAATGAAAAATTGGCCATCTGCAGGGGCAGCTCAGAAAGCAAAGGTTTGGAAATAAAAGCAAAGTCCTCCTGCCCCTGGCTGCAGCCAGCTCGCCCCCCCCAGCCCCTTCTCAGAGGTTGTCCCCACGCTGTCCCCGTGTCCCCTCCCTGCCCTGTGTCCCACATCCTCCAGAGCCAGTTGCTCCTGGCGCCTGCCAGCACTTACACAAACCTGGACTGGACACTGGCAGGCAGTTCCAGGGCAGTGCCCCAGACCCCACACACACAGGAACAGGGACCAAGAGAGACCTGAGTCTGTCAGAGGCACAGCAAAAGAGGACACTCGGGTACCAGGGAGGGTGATAGCTCTCTACAAGGGCTATACCCACTTTTCCAGCCCCCACAGATGTGTGACCAGCAGTAAGCTGCACTAGCCCCAGTACTTTATTTTTTATATACTGTAAGGTGATCATGTAACATGCAGCCTGACTTCCTAAATAACACAGGCCAAAATAACCTCACCCGCTATTTTCCCTCTCCATTAGTACAGACTGTCTTCACCTTGGAAAATATCACGAATGTGGACATGCAGAAGAATGAGCAGAATGCTGTTTCCAGCACGGGGCCTTTGCCAGAGCGTGCTGGCTCCTGCTGAAGCCAATCCAGCCCTCGTGCGTGCAGAGGGCAGATCCCAGCTCTCGCTGCTGAAAGGGAACTTTGCACAGTGTCATGTTACTCTGGAATCAAGGCTTTGGGGGTTATTTTCAGAAACTCACAGCTAGGGTCTAGAGCCATTGAGTGTCCCCAGCCCGCGGCAGGTCAGCGCCAGCTCCCTTTAGAAGCCTGGCTGCAGCATCCTGCAGTCCCAGTGTCAGAAATGAGTGAGCTCCCAGGGCAGGACTAGCACACAGCCCTTGGAGGGCTCATGGCCGTTTCCAATTGCCTGATCACAGGACTGGAGTCTTGGATTGCAGCTGCTTCAGGGCAAGAATCACGGCTTTGTCATTTGCTTGTGAGATATAAAGCACCACAGCTCTCAGTCTTTGGCAGGATGAAAACACCAGCAAGTTATTTGGAAGTGGGTCTAGCCAGTTTGAAGGGATTTCAGCATGCCTTTCATGTGCCTGGCTTTGCAAGTTCACACCATCAAATCCTACTCTGGCAGGTAGGGTTGATCTGAAAAATAAAATGCTGGGGATCTCCAGGAATCAAGCCTTGACATGGACCTTTCTGAAATCCTGGCTGGACAGGCTGCTCAGAGCCTTCATCCCAGGAAAAGCCCTGTGAGGGAGCCACTGTGAACAGTTGCACCTCAGGTTCTCCCTCTAAAGAAATGCCATGAGCTGTGTGTTAAACAGCCCTGGATGGTTTTGCAGGATGCTGCATGTGCCAGCCATGACTGGGATGCAGGAATACACTGGGAATGTTCCCAGCCCACAGATAGTGTATCCAAGCTAACAAAAAAAGTGATGAGTTTCTAGATATTCTGAAAAGCTAATATTAACACAGATTTGGTTTATATCATATGTAAGTGGGGCTTTTTTTTGAGAAAGTTTGTTGGTTTTGTTGCCAGTTTCAATTCAAGATACTAGAAAAAAATAGATTAAATAGTGTCTAAACTTGGCAAATATTTCCCACAAGTGCAAAGATTAAAGCAGAAATGAGTGGTGATCTGTACTGCAACCTGAACCCCACTCAATAAACCAAAATATTCACTTACTTGAACATTTAATGAAGGTTAAATATAACCCTTAAAGCATTGAAAACAATGATTTCAAAAGTTTCAAAAAGCCTCTTAGCTGTACCCCCCAACCCCACTCTCCTCAGATTTTGGAGCAGTGATGAGTGATATTTCTTAGCTGCTTTGGCTCTTCCTGAATCTCCTACTAGAGATGCAGGAGGGAATTTTCTGCAGTTCTCCTGCTTCACTAATGACTCTCAAGCTGGGGTTTTTCTAGCATGAGCTGAGATGAACATTCTCCCTGGAGCTTATACAGGTGTCATTTGTATGTGCCTTCAGTGGCTTTACACAAATGATTGCCCCAGGACTTTTAACAAAACGAGCCAAATGGCCTCCTTCCTTTAACATATTATTTAAGCAATAACCTCACTCCAGCCTCAGGCTTCCAATGCAATAATTAGAACCAAACTAGTGTTCACCCACAGAGATGCAAATACTGTATTTAAATACAATAACAGTGTGTAAGTAATTCTAATTCAGAGAAGAAGTAACTGAAGTAGCAGAAGAAAACATTAAAGAGATGTTAAGGACTTTTATCCCCTTTAGGGTTAGTCAGACAGTTAGACTGGCATATATTAGGGTTAATAACATAAACAGTATAATGGTGTAGGAACAACTGTTCACATCAGTAGTTGCAGTGCTCCCAGTACTGAAAGAGAAAAGGAAGAGAACCAGACATTGAATGACAATTCCTGAGATATAATCACCCACCTGGACAAAGCTGCCCAGTCTGTAACGTCATTACTGTGGTCAAACATCATTTTATCACTCAGACTGATGGTGACTTTCTTCTCTCCCCTCACAATTGCACAATTTTTCTTCCTCATGTAATATTTTAGTACAACACAGTTTCCATATAAAAATGAGACGTCATTCCTGCTTATGTGAGAAATTTGGTAACAAAATAATACATCCCATACAGCAGACATCAACGATGAAACCAATTTTGCACGTAGACCTGAGTATTGAGACTTGAAGTCATAGAATCATTGAAAGGTTTGGGTTGGAAGGGACCTTTAAAGGTCACGTAGTCCAATTTCAGGTCTCCTCCCCAAACCATGGGGTACATTTGTGAAGGACCACACCCAGGCATGGTACAGGAGCCCTTTCCTGCGAGGAAGTGGCTGTGGGACAATGGCAGCTAGGAGTGCCCAGCTTGTAGGGCTGTGTGTCCCCAGCAGCTCTGCCAAGTGGCCTAAGGGGAACACTGGGGCTGTGTCAACCCTCGTGGAGGAATTTCCTATCTGTCATGCACTCATACAGGGAAAGAGCAACCAAGAGTTAGATGCAGGGAAATAAGGAACCTGCTGAAATGTACATGTCCTATTTCACCAATTTGTTGTGTCTTTTACAACAAGGTACACTGCCAGCTGAGGCAGGCACCCCTGGGTGCTCACAGAAAGCAGTTGTGCATGCATGGAGAGGAAATCCTAACTGGCCCCAGCAGCAGAAACAAGAGCATACCTGATAGCCTAGAGAGCCTGTCTGGCAGTTTCTGGCTGAGCCACATCATGAGTATTTCCTGATTTTAGCCATTGCTAGAGCCTTACCAAAGACAGCAGCTGTTTTAATCTATTTTAGCTATTCAAAGTTAACTACCCTCTTTTAAAAACAGCAACTGATTTGTATTAAGCTCAAGCCTTTTGAATCCCTTTAGCGAGACATTTAAACCACCTTTTTCCTAATGAAGACAAGATCTGCATATCTGGTTCCAAACACAGCAATCTCTTGAGCTTGACTAGGGACAGTAGACACCAAATACAAATAACAGAGCACCAGAGGTGTTTCTTGTTAGAAAGAGGCTTCTGCAGCCAACTTCCTTGCCTTGCTAATTGGAAGCAGGGTGATGCCTTCCCCAGGCACAAGGAAGAAGGTGCTCAAGCCTGGCTAGGATGAGCATTCACAAGCAAATCCACAAGCAGCAGTGGGAAAAATATATGAAATTTCAGGGAAAATGGGCACTCAGGAACTTTAGAAAGAGAGCAAAACAGTGAGCAGCCAGTAAAAATAGTGCTGGAAGCACACACTGAGGATGACTTTGCGATCTCCCTCCCTGCTCTCCCCTCAGAGCATTAGCAAGGACTTTGGGAGAAAGTGGTTCCCAAATGCTTTTTGCCTGCCACAATTCATTTTAGTCAAACTTCCTTTTACTCTGCTGAAGCCTGGAAGAGTGACTGGTGCTGCACTGTCTCTGGCCCTGCAACAGAGAGCACTGGATGGAAAATACTTCCTGTAATAACTAAACTGTGAAGTGCGTCCATGACCTGAGGGGATGCACTGGAGAGAGTTTCACCAGCACAGGGCAGTGGCTTTAAAGCAGTCTCAGCAGTACAGAATCCTGAACTTAAATCAGTTCTTCCAATCATCCTGTTCTTGATGGGTATTTAACCTTATTTCTACTTGAACAGCACACTCTGTCCTTACTACTACTTAACACACACTTACTCTGAAAGGATTCTTAAGAACCAGGAGTTGACGGGAATATTAGAGAAAAACATCAAAAAAAAATTCAGTGTACCAATCTGTTTTATTTGCATGGATATTCTCATTATTTTTTGTATTTCCCAGGTAGCAGAGGTAATTGTTAAGGTTTTATTTTATTCCTGTTACCTCTTGGCTAAAAAGCCATCCAATATGGATAATATGTGTGGGGTCTTCCTCCTATTTGTTTTTGGTGGCCAACCTTTTTACTTTAGGAGGGTTAGAGAAATAATTATTGAACCCTCTTTGGGTAACAGCCAGAGGTTGTTTTCCTTAAGCTGCTCCAGATTGCTACAAGGCAAGGTTGAAGCGATAGTCTTTCACGTGGCATTTGAAAAGTAGGTGGTGAGTCAGGAAGGCAGCAAGACACAGGAAGGCTGCTCCAGGTGGCAGAAGCAACAGGGTCAGAGGGAAGGCCACTTGTAGCTGAACAGAGGAGAGCAAAGAGGGGAGGTTATTTAGCAAGGCTGGAGTTCTCCCATGAAATCCTGGGGAGAGGCCTGAAAACAAGAAGGGCAGTTCTGAATTGCTCCAGGGAATAATGGAGCTGTTTGAAGCTGGGGGCTCTAACGCTGTGCTTCTTTATCAGGGAGGGAAAATCGCACTTGCACTGAGACTGCAGAGGAAGCAGCAGCAGCAGCATCACAGAAGTGAAACGTGTGACAGCCACGAGAACACTGCAGACCTGGGCTATATGAGGGACCAGCATCCAATGCTCAATGCCAATTGCCTTGGTTTCAGCACACAAAGCAAAAATCCCAAAAACCCAAGGAAAAACTCAGCACAGATTTGGCTGGAGGGTCAAAATCTGCACTGACATCAAAGAGAATGACAATGAGGAGAAACCATGGAGAGGGGAAGATGGAAGGAAGATGTCTATCCAAGGGAAGGCAGCATGTGGCCAGACCAAAGCCCAGCTGTATGGATAATACACATATTGATGGTTTATGTGTTTAGGTTTGAATGGCCACACCTATAGACATTGCTGTAAATGATGCATTTTCCATGTTGAGGTACTCCTGTGGTCTCCAAAGATCTGATGTACGTTCAATAAAAGCAATGAGAAGACACCGAATGGCTTTGGGATTCTTTCTTTAATACATGGCATTAAAGGCCATGGAGTAATATCAAGGAACTCTAATGTTCATGAGTATGAGAAAACCAAAAGCATTTTTACAGTTTGAAGGAATATTCTAAGAGTGTTTTATTGGATATCACCAGAAATATCATATGAAACAGAAGGAGATATCCCAGGAATTTCAGACATTCCACTAGACTACATAACTGATATTAGTGGAATTAATTTATGTTTTAGAGATATATTAAAAAAAACCCCAATTTTTTAATTTTCCTCCCTTGAGTGACATTCAAGGTGCACTTTACTCACCAGCATCTGCCTGAATCTACAGCCAGGGAGGGAAATTCAGTGTTTTTGTTATTCAACAGGATTAGCAGCCTAGATTCAGGTTAAAGTGATACAGAAGGGCCTTAACTAGTTCTAAATGACTTAATTCCCTGAAAACAGTATTTTTTAATGTGCTGCTAATTAAAATATTTAAGAGCTCACTGTAACAACATTTTGAAAACAAACCAGAAGAACCAATGTAAACAAAATATCATTTTACAAACCAAACGGAATCACTTAAAATCCAATGTAATTCTATGTTCCAATAAAAATAAATATATATATACAGGTGTCAAGTTAAGATTGTCAAGCACACTCCCAAGATACCATCTAAGAATGAACTAAGAAGTCAAAATTAACCCCTCCTGTACTCGTTCTTACTTTCTGAGAGGCAATATAATTTCCTCTGTAGCACCTACTGCTGAAGTCCATGGCAGAGCCCAGAACACATCAAATGGAAGAGCAGGAGTCACCAAGGAATGTTTTGGTAGAAGTTCAAGTTTCTCTGCAGGACTGCAGTGCACTACTCCCTATATACTGTGTTTTCAGGCTTTTACTCGGCATTCTTAAAAGCTACAGATTTTCTTTGCAGTATTTGTCTTATAATTTGATTGAAATCAGAGTATGGCAGATATGGATTTAAGGAATATGAGATATGACAGTGTTCAGCAGCTTGGTTCTCTTAATAATTAGCTTTTTTGGCAAAAGATTACTCTTGCTCTTTCCCACTACATTGTACTGACACAAAATTACATGAAGATTAAATGCTTTGCAAATTTTTGTCTCATAAATTCAAACTTCTTTTTCCACATTCATTAGTTTGCTTGTCCTGAAAATGTTTTAAGTACTGCTTAACTGTGGTGTGGGCAGCACAACAGCAGATCATTGAGAAATAATCATTCAAGGCCAGCTGCAAGAAACAAACCTTGTGCCTCTGAACAGACTGATCCCTCTACTTGGAAACTGTTTCTTAACAGAATCTGGAATTTCACATCTGTGTCTCTTGCATTCAATTCCTTCAACAGAGCTAACTTTCAGGAGAAAGGGAGGTGATAATGGCTTTTTCCCTTTTAATTTATTGGTATTTCCATATAATTTCTCAGTCTTCAGTTTCTAGGTTAGAAGATATGTCCTTGGCCATTATTTTGTGGAGCACAGCTCCATGCAGCCATTAAAATATCACTCCTTGTGCTCATTTCAGATGAACCTTTCCCTGGTATTCTCTGTACTGTATATGTTGTTCTGGAAACACTTTCATCCATAAAAAAGTGATTACTAGCCTGCAGAGCATTATCTCCTAGGATAACATCTTCCACTTATCCAGTGCAAAAAAATTCTGCACGTCTAGGTGACAGACAAGTGGGAACATTGAATTGTGGATGTAATGCTTCACTTTAGCCACTCTGTGCTCAAGCCAACATCAGGCTACTCACAGTGTAGCTAAGTAAGTTCCTCCACCACGGTTTATTTTGGTTCCAGCTTTTAAAATTCTACACGGGATAGGTGCTATTTCACAGCTGAAAAGATAATATTACATCAGAAATCTATTTTGGCCATTAATAGAATACAGCTGGTAGCTTCAGGACAGGAAAAAAAAGTTATCTTTTCCAAACAATCAGGTCAGTAGGTTCCCCACCCTTCAGCATATTGGCAGGAACCAGTGCTAGTACAGAAGACAGGAATATTTCCTAGGTGATCTAAGAAAAGCAAAAAAACCTCAAATCAATAAGACATATGGGGATATTGCTGATAAGCTGTTGCCATAAGCTGTGAACTAACTCTTTCAAATGTCTCATCTTCCAGAGGCCAAGTTCTCATAAGCCAGAATATCTTGGGTGTGTTGTCCTTAACATGGTTAAATCCAGTACTATATTATGGAGTTCATTAAATGTGAGAAATTTAAGGTGACAAAGGAGAAGATTCTGCAATTTCAGTTACTTGTTTCTTCTCCAGTTCTGAACTGTTATCTTTGTTGAAGAAAGGCCCCAGACAGCCACTCCCTCTTTCCCTGAAGGCTGAAGTAAGCGTCTCCCGGAGTGCTGGGAAGGAGGACTCACCATGAACCACTCCTTCTCTGGGGTTTCAGAGACACCGAGGTGAAAGAACAAGAGAGAAGGCACAGCCTGAATTCCTCCTTGCGTTTTTGTCCCCTCTATTGGAAAGTGTCTACATAAAGCAGAGATATCAGGGATGCTGTCAGGGCAAGGCTGTACAGTCGTCTGTCTTGCTGAACAGAAAGACAAAAGTGCCAACTCCACCCCCTTCCCCAACCAAACCAACTCCTCATGGTTTTTGTAGCAGGAAATTGGCCCCAAGTTTCTCTGCAGACCTTACAGGCACTGACAATTCTCACACGGGTACAAGATCCTCTGCAGATCAAAGGGTCAGCATGAAAAAATAATAGATTACCTTCATGAAAGGATCTTGAAGAGCTTCTCAAAAGAAAATGAAACCCAAATATTATTTCATGTTCCTACTGCAGAAATAAGTGCTGCAGTCAACTGGATGCCAGCTCTTAACCAGCTGGGCAGAAAGCCAGAGGGCCAAGAGGGTGTCAGATGGAATTTAGGCCAGGCAGGCAGGAAGCACCAAGAGGAAACACCAGCAGCAGCTGTAGAAGCAAAAGAATGGGCAGAGGCTCTAAGACAAATAATAACAGGCAGAGCAGCAGCAGTAGCAGATGCAGACTATTGCTTTCTAGAGGGGGATGGGGATGGCACTTGTGAAGAAAAGGGATTTTTTTAAAATCTACTTTCCATTAATTATGGGAAAAAGCATTCTTCCCCCAAATCTTTTGAAATGTTGTTATTTTTAATTAGTTTACGAGAAGAGACTCAATTGAGCACCTATTCAACACATGCAGTGCCCAGGAACTGCTACTGATCTTAGTTCCATTCATGGATTTGAATTCTCTCATTCTCCTATGATTAAAAATAATTAATTTGGAAATCTGGAAATCATTTTGATAAAGGAACCCCTTATTTCTAGAGTGGTTTTACTGTAAGGTTTTCTGTGTGCTTTTTAGGGTATAAAAAAATGGACCTAGCAGGCAGAAGGAGGATTTTTGCTCTTTCAGAGGATGCTAGAATGGTGCTTTTGTTAAGACTCTGATTTATAATCCATCTGATACAGTTTAAATCTTTTGATCATATCTATCACTTGATTGATTACTAGGTAGGAAGAAGCAGTTCCTGTATCACAAGAGACTCTGTGTCATGGTGATGTCTGTCATTCCTGAGGAACTTGTGTTCTTCCACACAATATGAGGCACTTTGCAGAGAGGATGTTATACTGACTCAATCACATTTCTTTCAGGCTACATTCAAAAGGTAGTAGATGAGAGAAGAACTAATGAACCTTTCTCTTCAAACGCCATCAAAAAGAGAGGAGGCCCCTGCCCAACTTCAAACCAGCAGAGCACCAATTCAGTCAGGAACTGGGGAATGTGACTGGAAAGCCTTAGGAAATAAATGAGAAGAGAAAAATCTAAACCCAAGTGATGTACATCAACTGTATTATCTTTGTTTCACTCAGAAAAAATATCTGTCCAAATAAAGGAAGCACAGGTTATTGCTCAAACAGAACAATGAATTTTACGAAGGGGATCCGGCTTTGGGAAGCAAATGACCCCAGATGGGATCTACCCATGGCACACATCAACCCCGTGGCTGCTCAGTGACATTGGTGTGCCAGAGTCGGATAAAGGCACCAGCCTGCAGCTGCCAGCGGAGTGGCTCAGCTGCTCCTCTCCAGCCACAGCAGCCATGCCCAGCACAGCCCTGCCAGGCTCTGGGGCCGGACACGGCTGGGCACGGCCCTGCCCCAGGAGCTGATCCTCTCTAGCCACAGCAGCCATGCCCAGCACGGCCCTGCCAGGCTCTGGGGCTGGACATGGCTACCAAGGGAGCTGCTCCTCTCCAGCCACAGCAGCCATGCCCAGCACGGCCCTGCCAGGCTCTGGGGCCGAACACGGCTGGGCACGGCCACCCTGGGGCCAGCAGCTCCCTCTCTCTCCCCACAGCCACAGCAATCTGCCCCCGGCAGCCCCAGGAGGCACCTGGGATCTGCAGGCAGTGGAGTTTGGAGTGATATTCACATTTCTTAATCCCTGCCAGAAAGGCATGAAGTAATTTCAATTAGATATGGATAAAGTTGGGATGAGGAAATAGGGAAGAAAAAGGGCAGAATTACAAACACTGTGGTAACAAAAAGAATACTTGTGAACTTGTCAGGATTCCACTTCATGGTTCATGCCAAAAAAGCAAATAAATTCTTAACAAAGTATTACATCTCATGAATTTTTAATAAAAATTGTCTTTTCATGCCAAGATCACCTTCAATTTTATCTTCAAGAAGCAACTTCTTGACATAAAAGTTAATAATTTTGTTTCACATAAAATCATTGTGTTGGGCTTTGGAGAAATCCATTTCAAGATTTTATTTTCTGAAATAAAAATCAAATTAAAAAAAATCAAGGTCTAACCAAGATGATTTTCACATCCAGTTTTTCAGGAGCAATGTTGAACATCATCTTAAAATTCTAGTTACATTTCCAAGTTTTCCTGTAAATAATATTATAATAAAATACCCCAAACATCCCTCCCCTAAAAATTTCACAAAGCAGTTGGTCAGGAAATACGCAAGAGCAAGAACAATTATTTACTTGTTTCTCAGCATGTGGTTCAAAATGTTCCTCACAGGAACACTAACACCCATACCCTGTTGCTGCTTGTAGGAGAAGAACATTCATTACAGCAGTGCTTTAACTACAGTCTTAATTCTTGTTAAATGAAAATTAAAATCAGAAGGTAAAACAGAAATTCTTGTGCATGAAGACTACAGGAATATCTAAATACATCATGTCAAGGGGACAGAAAATGCACATTTATCAAAATAATCTCGAGCAAGACAAAGGAGATTGGAATGGCTAATGGGCTGCCAGAATACCTGAAATACTGATTTTCTCTGAAAAGATAAACACAGATACAGGTATCTTACTCATATACCTTACCTATCTTCCCAAAGAGCTCACAATAATTTTTTCTCTCTCAATTGAGCTTTAAGTTCCAATGGGATAAAAAACATAGGAGGTGTCCACATTCATAAATAGCTTCCTAATAAATGGAGTAGGAATCCTTTTCTACAGGAAACTCTGGTGTTCCACAAGAATCTACACTAGAGCTTGTGGTGTCTAATGTATTTGTGAGTGTCTAAGAAAAGTGGAGACTGAGCTGTAGTTTCCTCATGTTATGTGGTTGTCAATGAAGTAAAAACTAAAGTCAGCCACAGAGAATTACATGACAATACTATAATCTGCCATTAAATGACATATGAAACTCAAATTTTTAAAAGTCTAAAGTGATTCACAAAAAAGGTCCTGATTTTATACATGCAGTGAGGGCCTCTGAATATCACTAAGCAATAGAGGTGCTTTGAAATAATGGGTCCTATAAAAACTACCAGCTCAGGGACCAGCAACAGACAAAATAGCAGGTAGAATTCTATGCAGAGTAAGGAACTTACTTCCTATGTCTCTGTGTACACCTGTGGTTCATTCATATATTGACTGTAACATGTGGCTTGGGCCCATCTCAGACAGGACAGCCTAGAGCAGGCACAGTCAGGGCAGGAAGAACAATCCAAGGCATGGAGCATCTTTCACAAAAAAAATCAAAAAATAAACCAAGACTTTTAGGCAGAAAAAAGATTTCATTGAGCAGAACATGGAGCAAATAAAACTGAGCAGCACAGAGATGATGAAAAGGTATGAGTCAAGATCCTTGTACCAGTGCCCATTTCCTCAAGCCCCTTGTCATTCTATTTTTCCAGCTACTCCTGTTTTTAGACTAGGATGACTAAGAATTCTAAATTCAGTCTTCTCCTTCTTGATTCCCTTTGATCTTAACATCTCTGCACATATTACTTGTTGCAGCATACCCACCTAAGCCAAAGCTGCCACCTTTTTATTATTTCTGATCTCCTTGTCCATCCAAATGTCTGTCCTTCCTCAGAAACTGTGCACTAATCTCTGCCTTGCCTTCAAGCACAGCTCACAACCTTTCTAAATTTAGTACTGGTTAATTCTCTGTGCCGCCTTTCCCTGCTGCTAAAGCTCTCACAATGGAAAGGACATCTCTAAGGGTCACAGTGACCCAAAGTTTGGGTATAACATTGCACCTTCATGTCCAGCCAGTCTGTGCAGTGTAACCAACCCTCCCCCAGGAATATACAGAACTCTGAGTGGTGAGGACACTCTGGAATCTGGTGACTTCCACTTATGCCTGGCAGATACCATCACAACCACCTGCAGTGGCAGCTCTGCATGCCTTGGCTGGTGGAGGAGACGTTTGTGCTGTCCCTTCCGTGCAGTGCTGTGCTCTTCCCGCCTGGCAGGGAAATCAGTCTCTGCTCTTGCCCTGCCTGCAATACCCTCTGTCTTCTAAATCATCTGTCAGCAAGAGCATCCTGCATGGATGGGAGGGACAAGGGGATATCCAAGGGCCATGATCTCAGAGTCATGGTCTACACAGGCTGTAATCTTCCGCTGGTTCAGGAGGAAGAAAAGGACAACAACTCCTCACACAGCTTGGGCCTTTTCCAGATGCAGCTCTCAGGATAAACCATAAGCTCCCATTAGCTTTTCTGAAAGGATGAGCAGCCTCAGATGGGAAAGATAGTGAACAGCCCACCATAGGCAGCGTTTGCACTGATGTCAACCATTTCCTCCCCTCCACACGTGCCAAGCTGATCCATTCAGCCGAGACAGACAGGGCCAGCAAACATCTGGTTGACACGAGAATCAGCAGGTCCCAGCCAGAGTTTTGTGTTTTTACTTTTGTTACGTGATTTTAAATACATGAAACATATCAGTGCAACAAATGATTTTAGTGCATGCACCTCGTTTCTCTCCATCAGATGTGATTGATTATATGCGGGCAGGACTTGTCAGATGTGTGACAGTGGCCTGTCCCTGTAGCATTCTGTGAGCTTTTTTCAACTTAATAGGGTCTTAGCTTTTCTAGCACTCCAAGAAGACACAAGAGCCAGGGAATTTGGTTGTTGGCTGCATGTCAAAGAAGCATAAAAACTCCAAGTACTTAAATGAGCCAGTTGATACTTACTGACAGAAAGCCTTCACTGAAGCAGTGATATAAACTTAATGCCCTTTTATAGTTTGTTAGATATTTATATCTGAAATAGCAGCAAGAAAAGAATAAGTTCTGAGAAACTACATAAAATCACATGCTACATTTTTGTATCTAATAATTACCTATAATTTATTATAAGTAAAAATGACAATACAGTGCACACTGTAGGATTTTTATTTCTTGTGCATCTTGCTTCAAATGAGATAATAAAAGTGCTGAAGTTATTTTCTTGAAGCATAAAATTACAAATCTGAGCATTTGTTATATCATCTTTTATACAACTTGATCTCTTGAGATCTCATGATGTAAATCAAATGAATCAAGGCCTTTCAAACACCCTCTTTTTTCACTTTCAGTCTGTATAGATTTGCATTTATTAGCACAGAGCCACTTTATTTCTGTATTGCCCATTTATCTAACTTGGATAGCTATGTGTGTTAGAGGTTGTATTTCCTGATTTGACATGTTCTATCATACAGCCAACCTCCAAATGTCATCTTTTATTACAATTTAACTTAATGAATACAAATTTGCTGACTACTTGAGTTATTTCATATATAGAATCAAATTCCCCTCTAGATTAAGTAAATGACACTGCTGGTAACTGTAGAGACATTTTCAGAAAGGAAAAAGTAAAATAAGTGTTGGTAATTATTCTCATAATTATTGATGCATATTGGTATTACTGACAGAATGCTAAGTCAGAGGTTCATATCACTTTAAGGATATTTGAGGATGTTAATCTGAAATTTACCTAAATCTTTTATAAATTAAGTTTTCCTGGACATCCTACTTGTCTGCAATCTTGCAAGAGCTAATATAGCTGTACTTTTTATAATAATATAATCCTACCAGTAGTCTAAATTGCCTAATTTATCTATTATGCATTGTTCAGTTTTCCTAAGAGCCTCTACTTGCATCAGTCTTGGCTGGTCCATAACAAAGACAGAACTAAACAAAATATTTTGCATAGCATGGTGGTTTCAGTGTAACTAATTTGCTATTCTGATGGAGCCTCAAATGAAGTACAATGAGTTTCATGTCACAGCTTAGAGGTTTTCCTTCCTCCCCCTCAAGATTTTTGCACTTGTGATGATTTAAACTCAAATATGGCCATTTTAAATAAACACATTCATTCTTGTGTTTATTCCGGAAAACAGACCAAATAAAATACACAAACATCCACCACCCCCTTTTTCACTGACAGGTTGTGAATTCCATGACACACATAAAGAAATCCAGGTAACTCTGCTGAATGAAGAGTTCAATTTCCTACAGAAGCATGAAGCAATTCCAGTAGGAACCAGCAGGTACCCCCTATGTATCAGACCTCGAGGAGCCTTGGCTTTCTGAATTTGCACAGGCTAAGTGAAGCCTATATTTAAAGGATCTTCTCTATAAATGGCAAGCAAATATTTCCTTCCTTTTAAAGGGTACACAATGGTTCTTTTAAGGTACATGAAGCTAATGGCCAATTTGAAGGAGATGATAGGCAGTTAGAAGAAACGAGAACACGGTACAGAACCTTCTGGTCCCCAACCATACACCTGTTAATGACTCAGTCACTGAAGAAAACAAAAAATTAAGTGTTCTGCTTCCCAGATAATCCTCTCTCTCTCTCCACTCGAGAGAGGAAACTGATCATTCTGGCACTGGTATGGATGAAACACTCCCAGTACTCTAAGTTTTTCAGAGAATTACCTCACAAAGCATAATCTGAGTATAAAGCTTCCCTTTTATAGTGACTGTCCTGACTTGCAACTGCCAAAACAACCTTATTCTCAAGAGCTAACAGCACAGACTTAGATTTTTTTTCTTTTTTTAAAAATAGTATTCATTAGGAAAAGAGAGGAAGGAGGAGGGAAAACATTTCTTTCCCTGTAAGATGCAGTTTGAGCCCAGGTGGCTGGGCTGAAGTGCGGAGCACAGCTGTACTCCCAGAGCGAGAGGGATGTGCTCTGTGCAAGAGCAACCTGGAGCTCCAGTTTCAGGCCAGTGCTGAGTTTTTATCTTGCATCACTCTGGTGAGATGAAAGCTGCACACTGATAATGCTCTTGTCTGCCTGCCTGTAGGGTTAACAACTTGAAATACTTTCAGTTCCACTTTGCAGCAGTAGCAAATATCACCCTTTTTAGGAGATGGTGCCTACAGGGGAAAGCAGTTGTGGTAGGAGAAGAAAGCAACACATCTGTGCAGGTACTTTGAGTGGGGAGAGGTCTGGAGAGCTGAGTTTGAAATACAGATGTCAGTGCAGTGTCTGCACAGGGCTGGGAGGCGGCACTACAGTTCAGGACCTTTTTTCCTGACAAATATCAGGATTTACCAAAAGGCTTTCCTGATTCTTTCTTCCACAGGATTTCTGAGATGAGAACTTATTCCAAGGCATTGACGGTATTAGAGATACCCTGAATGACTTCTGTAATTTTTTTTAACCTCCATTTCCTGTACAGTGTGCAATTACTAGAAGGGTGGAAACTTCTGAACTCCCTGGGAGAGTTTGCTATGTCTCTCATTTCAGCTTAATAAAATATAATCTGAATTGCAGCATCTGCAAGACAGAGTTTTTCCTTATCCAGCTGTTCTAACTCAGGTTATTCACAGGATGATGAAGAAAGGAGATTTGCTGGATGGATGCTGGATTTATTTGATATGAATAGCACAGCTAAGTATTTTATTTAGCATTTCAGAAAGTTTCCCCTTGTCAAAGTAATTAAATTAGAAGGATTTGCCCCTAATATGCTGATCCAATTTATCTTTTTTAGACTCTGCATTTTTACACGAATTATGACTTTTCATTGATACATTCTCTGTGTTCATTGTCTTTCCAGGCTACCTCAGGACCTTCATGTTCCTGGAAAGAGGGTGGCTTTCTGGAGCAGAGCAGCCATCAATCAGGGCATTATGAGACTTTATTACCAGGAAGCAGAGTGGAACAATATACTTTTCCTCTTGCCTGTACTGAACCCATTTACCTCTTAAAGAGAGGAAAGCTTCACACAGACTGAACAAAAAAATCATGAGAACTGCTCAGGCAATTAACACGTTCACTTAATTAGGCCCTTTAATGTGAAAGAAAGGACAAAAACAAGGGACACAAAATCTGGGAAGTCAGAGAAATTTGAACAAAGTGATTGCTCATCTCAGAATTTTTCTTTTGCCAGTTAACTCCCCCCAGTTATTTGCTGTTGATTATTGATATGGAGGAAGCTGATCTAGCCCTGCATAGAGACACTCAAAGATCAGTACATTGTGAAGAGCTGAAGTTCAACTGCAAGGCTTTTTTAATGATAAATTCCAGCTCCCTATCAGATAGCTTAAACCAGGGTTGAACAGACACTTTTTTTTTTTTCTTGGAGTGAAACACTAGAGGTATCTTCCTTTTTGGCTAAGAGCTCCACAAAAAGGAAGTGAAACCTTATTGATTCCCTCTGAACTTATACAGTAAAATTTCTCTTAATTCTCATCCTTAAAAACAATCCACTTAGATACTAAAAAAATGTGAAAGAAAAGAAAAAAAAAAAAGAAAATAACTAAGGAACTAAATCCAGCATGACAGATTTCTACAGGGATATATTTGTCCAAAGATAATTTCCTGGGAGTTATTCTAATAAGTTCAGAACCAAACTCTGAATAATTAGGGCGCAATTGATAATCAAACCTTGCCTCTGTTTGACATTTGCTTTTTTAAAGTGCTTTGGTAAGATGCATATATTTACTTTCCCTACAATAAATATAAATTAATTAATATTCATCTGACACACAATATATTTTCAGGAGTACATACATGATGGGATAGGAGAGAGTTATGTGTTTTGCATGTCTGAAATGACATTGAAATCGGTGCCGAGGAAATAGCATCTCCATTGCTGATCATTCCACTTTTGTTTGAACCAGATTTAATACAAATTTAATAATTTATGAAATGTACAGCATTTATGGGGCTTCTTTATATTTACTTACATCTTTAGCCTCCTCCACTCCCCAGATTTCCCAGCTGCGTGTTAAATATGCTCCTACAACATGCCACAGTGAGCTCAATTTTCCTGCTGCTTCAGTCTGATACAAGTGCATCAGTCCCTAAGCAGCCTTTGCACTCAGGAAATGTCTCTCAACTGCACAGGGTAAAAGAAAGGTCTTCAGGCAGCAGAGAAATGGCTGTGGATTTGGAGACAGGGACTCCTTTCTTTATTTCCTGCTGTACACTTCCTAAAGGCATTTGCTGACAAGGAATTTGCAAATCTTGTCTTGTTAAGGACTGTAATGCTCCTTGGTATTACTCAGATATAATCATCCGTGTACCTGTCCAAATACAGCTTAGCAACTGCCAGGCCGTGGAGCTGAGAGTTCCCCTCTCGTCTTTTCAGCAGTGATCAAATATCACAGTTTGCCTGCAGTGACCTTCTCCCCAGAATCCTTGCAGATGTTGCCCGCCCCCTCCTCCCGAAGGTTGTCCTGGAGAGAACATGAAGTTCCAGGCTGACTCATACCCACACACTATCCCTTACTCATTCAAATAGTTTCATTAAAGGCACTGGACCACAGCAGATAATCTCCCATTTCACTGTGAGCCTGTTTTAGTGTTCTCTCCTCTAGGATGGTCAGACAGACCAGGACAGGGCACCTCCATGGGTGAAGGACAGGGCCAGGCAGGGATACTTCTGGGAAGAAAGAGCAGGTTTCATGGCACCCCCTTATCAGGCATTAGCATTCATTAATTTCTACACCAGAGAACCAGTGCAAAGTTCTACAGCCCCTGCTCCCCAGCATGGCTGACATTTGCTATTTCACTTATTTAACATTAAAATTCTTAAAAAAACCCCAAAACTTCACACACCTGCCCCAATTCACTCTGAGAATATGGGTGAGTGCAGAGAGCACTTGAGCTCCCCAGCTGAGGAGATTTATGACCAAAATGATAACCTAGATTTTAACACAGCTTTGAATCATTTGGAAAACAGAGGCTTTACTTCTCGTGCTTCAGTTCATGGAGAAGTGCAATATGGTCCTACTGCTCAGATAATAAAATGCAAACCCATGGAATGTAAAGGCCACTTAAGGATGCAAAAAACAGTTGAGGAAACAGCCACAGAGCACTGAAACTCCTGTGCTCCTAAAGCTGGTAAGAAAACACCAGAAAAGAGGGAAATTCCAAGAGCAAGGAAGAAAAGGGAATTAGACAGTATGGTGGCAAGGCTGGTGAAAGAGAATTCAAGGTGTCTACACAAGAGCTGCTCTGGGCAGAGATCGCCACCATCATTCTGGGAAGAGAGGTACAGAGTCTCCAGCACAGGGGATCAAATCAGCAAAGCCAAGGGTGATTCTCAGTGCTGGGACTGTGAAACAGTCAATGTAAAGCCAACACATCAAGCAGATTCATACTTTTTGGGGGCTTAATTCTCTGCAAGAACAAGTTAGAAAATGCAAGAGCACATTTTAATAAACTGCTGAAAAATATGCCTGAAATTTCCAGGAGGATCTCTGCATCAAGGATCCTATAAGAGTCACACTGGTGTACTCAGGAGAGGGAAGCACAAGAAATCAGGCCTAAAAATATTCCTTTCTCTAAGTAAACCTGCCATACCAGTGCTGACAATGCAGGCTCCTGGTCCCCCACCTTTGCATTTACAGCCAGAGGTGCAAGAGCTTATTTTTGCGCCTGGTTGTTATTCAGGCAGCTGGATACAGTGTTTGAAGGCATTTGGAAAATAAAATAGCAATTCTTTTCTAAGCCTAGAAGTGTTAATTTCCCAATAAGCTTGTTTGATTAACTAAGCAAACCCAGAGGACATGCTGACTTTGTCTTGTTTCCCTTCCCCCAAGCGCATTTTTACAAAACTCCAGTGGAGCCTTAACCAAAACAATGTGCTGATAGGAGAAGCTGTCTGCATTCCTCTTTTGCAATCCACCTTACACTCTACACGTTACTCGAAGATAAGCTCTTCTAGATGCCAAAAAACTCCAGCAAGAGGTGAAGGCTCCTCTGCAGTGGGTAGAGCAGTGCAGGGTTTTGTCAAGTTATTCATTGCATTCTTGCCTGTGCATCCCCACCCTGCATAAAATCCCTGCAGTTGCTCCTCTTTCAAGTGACCCCAGCAATATTTAGGGGTGGGAAGAGCCTATTTCAAATTTGACTCTTAGCTAATCAACATTAGGCACTGTTCTAACTTCTTTATACTCACACTCAGCACTCTGGATGGAAAGCAGCAGGGTGTTTAACTTGGCACCTGCGAGGGGCCTGCTCCTTTTCTCCTACAGGAAGGAATATCCAGGGGGCTGGGCTCATTTCCAGGGAAGGACCTTCACATTCTGGGATTTTTTGAGTGGGTAAAGGAGGAGGAGGAGGAGGAATAATACTTGTATTTTTATTATTTCAGCTTTGCTCTAGAGAGGTGCTCTCCATAAATAGCAAATAAAAATATTTTAAGAAGAGTAGAAATGGTCTGTCCTGCACAAATTTATATGCACACACCCCTCCTCCAAGGAACACAGAGATGCACTGAAACTTGCACTTCCAAATAGGGCAAAAATGCAAAAAATGCTGTAAACACCTAATATAGCTACAGATGAGATGAAAATAGAGGAAACTGGTGTTTTCTGACACAATTCCACATTCCCTTTTGGCATGCATGTTTTATGACTTTTTAACATAGAAGGCAGGTTCTCATCATTCCCCTATTTTCAGAGCTACTGATTTACCAAACCAGAATTCAGCTTCCAGAAATAGTGTCAGCTAAAATCCTCAAACTCAGGACTAGCAGAAGAGAAGAAACCAATGAATCTCAGAAGGAAATCTGAAAAACCATTAGAAGGACAACTTACATTTAGTCCTAAAGCATCTCTTGGATATCCCTAAAAGAAGGTCCCCTGGAACCTGTGTGAAGATGAAAAATGCAGTTACTTAGGTCCTTCTGGAATTCCCACCTCAGGCAGTAATGTAAGGTTTTAAGGGAAGGATGACAATATGTAAATGAAGCAACATGCACATACAGCAGACAGAAGGATCCTGAGTCTTTTTTGGAGCATATTGCAATGTTATTAATAAATATCTCTAGTGCTTTTCTCTCAAGTGTTCCTCTGACTCTAGAAACAGGTCTTGTGCTCTGTATTCAGACAGAGCAATCAGCAGCAGGAATAGATTTGAGGAAGAAGGTAAAGATGAGGAAAAAACACATCAGTGGATGAATGCAGAGTAAAGAATTGGATGGACAAGACTGTCCTGTGAAATGCAAGTCCTTTGAATGATAATATGAAATGGAATAATATCCCATTCCATTCCATTTTTTCAATGAACTCTCGTAAGTGACATGCAGATGACATCGCTTCCAAAGGAGCCATATAATTCTGAATTATAACCTGCATCAATGACTTACCTGAGAAAGATTAGAGTTATTAACTGATAATTAACTGCAAATTTTCAGGTATGTGAAAATAGAAAAGATATATGGAAACTAAATTCAGTTAAGCGCTAAAGCTCTTTAAATCTATCGTAATATCTTCTACCCACTTAAAACTGATATAAATTCATAAAAAGAGTCCTGTCACCAAAACCCAACCTCTTCTGCAGTGGAATCTGAAAGCTGCTAAGAAAATAAAGCAACACTGCAAATCAATTTTTTTCTAATAGTGCTAATTTTTATCTACTTATTCAGTTGTTTTCTCTAGGAAAAGACTAAAGTTTCTCCAAACCACTTTAATATTGGAAAACAACTGTAAATCAAATTTCTTTTGGGTCAGTTCAAGGGCTGCTCCAGGAGAGCTGGGCAGCAGAGTCTGAAACTGAATGTGCTCATTTCCTCCTTTATTAAGTCATGAAGTCAGCTTAAAAATATTACAAGTTCTGTGTTAGCAGAGTTTAATATTCCCTCCTTTTCACATGTGTATGTGTTCCAAGAGTATATAAAGCTTCTCATTAATAAATATTTAAAAATTTATACTACGTAAGAGAAATATATCTATATGTCTGAAAGTCATGCTGGACAAGCTAACATTTTCCCTCTATTACTTGGGAACACAGAGCTGTTGAAAGCAGTATAACTAAAGTCCCACGGATAAAAAAATGCAAATATTTACTGGATAAAGAGACTGAATGTCACACTTTTTTAATGCAAGAAGCAATGTGACATTGCTCATTTAATCTGGGCTCTGCTAATTGGTCTATTACACAAGGAAAAAAAATCTTTGGGAGTCCTTCTGGGAATGTCTCACATCATTCCCTATCAGCTGTTGACATACAAATACTCTGGTAATGAAAATATTTTCATTCCTTCATAACAGCATTCCCTGTCCTGTTTAATCTTATTTTCTCTCTTTCTAAAAACAAGCTTCTGTGTGGGGTTTCTGAACTAACAGACCTGATGCCATATATCAAAAATATCCCGTGCTCCTGTCAAACTTGCTAGGAGTCCACCCAAAAGAGAGCAAAAGGGAAAAAACCCAAAGATTTATGGCAATAACATAGGATTTTAAGACCATTTGAAATTAATCTCTGCTCTGCATCGTTTCAAAGGACGGGGAGGGCAACTGGGCTATAACCCAGCAGCTGGAGTTGCCACCACTTGTAATGGAATGCCCAGCACAGGATCCACTGTGTGCTGGAAAGGAGCAGGTTCACAAATTTCCAGAGACATTGCAAAGCAGAGTATTTTAGCCTTTTGTCACAATTCTATCACTGTAATGTGAAAGGCCACTGAGGAACAAAGAGCTGGAAAATGAGGGTGCCTTCTTGGCCTCCAACCAGGCTTTCCAAAACCTGGGTTCAGGCCCACTGACCATGAGGACTTCAGGGACCTGTTACTGGAGATGAATAAAGTGGTGCTGAAAAACCTCCCAGCAACCCCTTCCTTGCACTGCCCCTCTCCCCAGGGGGGTATCAGCACCTCCATGGCAGACCCCTCTGCAGAGGCTGCACTGTTCTCCACTCTCACAATAAATCCTGCTTGGGACAGTTTTTACTTTCAACATCTTATGTCTAACCATTTAGATCCCCACTCTGTGCTCAGGCAATTAGCTTGGGAGAAAAGATCACATTCTGCTGTGCATGAAATCCTTGCAGCAGAATCAGTACTGTGGTCTCAGAACAATTGCTTTGGAAATTAAGTTATTTGAAAACTTGTTGCATTCACTTTGTGCAGGTCAATACCTCTCTTCCCCAGAAAACAGCATACCTAAAAATTTATATTATTTGTCTTCAATATACCAAATTCTTCCAAATTCAAGGTCTGAAATATGAGGCAAGCTTCTGCTTCTTCCTCCCCCATCCCACTATCCCCCTTGGGACTTGGGCCTCCACCCACATCCTGCTGCCCAGGTTGTAACATTCCTTTCTGCACCCTATCACTGTCACACTCCCTCCTGGAAACAGGTGCAAGAAGATTAAAAACCCACTCATTCAGCTGGGATTTTCATCTGTTTGCACCTTCCTCTCTGCCACTCCTATGTGTCAACATCTCGTGAGCACAAGGTGGTGGGAAGGCACTGGCTCTGCCAGTTCACACTGCTGTTTACAGGGAGAAGCAGGAGTTTCCATCTCAGGGACAGCTATATCAGGACACAGGAGAAAACTTAAGATACAAAGGCTTCACTTAAATTAGGCTGGCATTTTTTTCCTTAAAAAACACAGGTGTTTAGTTAAAATCTGAGGTCAATTTAAATGTCAGTGTTAGCTGGACCTAAGAGGGTTGTTTTAATGAATTTTTGAAAAATACATTAATTCTATGTTATTCTTTTTTAATTCCTAAATTGTTCGTGATATGAGGATTGAAATATTGTACCATTTTTCATTTTAGACATGAAATCATTTTATGTCAAACTGTCATTGCAACACAAACAAAGGAGCTTGACCTAGAAGAGAGATCATTCCAAGCAATTGGTAACTGCACTTAATATTGTAAAAACAAAGATAGTGCAGTGACTGAAACCTTCTTCCACAGCGGTTCTGTATCACTGCAACTGATGTTGAGAAACTGTGATACAATCTTTGCATTGCATTTGAAAAAATCAGAAACACTTCTACAGACATCCTTTTTTCTTAAAAGTCCCTAGAATTGAGGAATGTTTCATGTCCTGTCTCTATGTCATTATTCCCTGCCCTCCCTCTTCATGCTGAATTAAAGCAGCCTATATACTCTCATCCGTATTTCAAATTAACAAGATATGCCACAGAGTTTCTGGTTTGTTTTTTTTTAATTCCCCAAGAACCCACACTCTTTGTGCTTGTGGTATGTGATCCAGAAGGATTCATGTTCTTGGGAACTCCTTTCTGTGCAGCAGAAGCTCTCTGGAATACCATGGGGAGGAGAGGCCTCACAGGACAAGGACCTGTGTGCAGATATTTCCCAGAATGGCCATTCCAGAAGAGTCCCTGGTGTGCTACCTGCAGTTAGCACTCACTAAAGGGCTTCCAGCAGAAGACCCATTGCTGCACAAGTTTGTAGGGCCAGGCAGACCTTCAGAAGTGAAGTTGTTCAGCGCCAAGGTCACATCCTCAAACCAATTAAACTTGTGACAAACTGCTGGTTTCCCTCTCTTCGCTAGCGAAGTCTGGGCTGCAGAAACCCAACCAACTGGAACTGAGCCCCCAGGGGCAGCAGCAGCAAAAAGCAAGGATCTGGGTCATGTTCTCAGCTCTGTAACTGGATCTCTCTGGCAAGAACGGGCAAGTGCATCCCAGAGCTGGGGCACTTCCTTTGCTGCCTGCCACGGGAGAAGCGTGGCACACAGACTGCTCAGCAGCGCAAGCTCCCAGGATGAAAAGGGGATATGCACTGTGTATCACATTAAAGGGATTGTTGGAGAGGAGAGTGAGCAAGAACAGCCATAGAGACCAGACCCAATTTTTCAAAGATATTCTGTTAATTTTTTTTTGTAAGGAGGAACTAATGTCTGATGTGATACTTTGTCTAAAAATGTATGGGTGATCACACAACTGAAAGCCAAATAGGCATTTTAGAGCTTTTTGGTTACACACACACACAAAGATTTCTAATGCATGAAATTATTCCCACCTTCTTCCTTCAGCATATTCCTCATGCATTCACAGGGCTCCTACCTGCAGAAAAGGCCAGTGGCTAATGATGAACTAGCCAACACAACAGCAATTGGGCACGCTCCCCCGAACACACCCGGCAGAACTCCAACCCAACCCACCGTCCTGTGCCGAAGGAAGATTTTCCCGTGATATGAGGCGAGGAGGGCAGAAGGGGGCATCAGTGAAACGGCGAGCGATGGAGACAGTGAGGAGAGGAGCGATCGCTGAGCCGAGCATCAGGGCAAGGTGAGAGTGAGGCGGTTCTGCAGGAGCCTGAGCATCCCCGGGGCTCCCCAAGGAACTTCCAGTCCGTAAAGAAAAGGGAAAGCGCCAAGATAATGCTTGACAGAAGCATAGCAGTTTCTCTCCTGAACAGGACAAGGCTCTAGAAATATCTCTTAGCATACAACAGAAGGAAATAGTACACTCCTAATGTTTAGAAAGTATGTATGCATGTATGAATGTAGCCAGGGCTTTGGGGAAAAGAGTGTGTTGCTTTTCCTGTCTAATCTTACAGGCCAGGAAAAAAGTAATTAAAATTTCTAGTTAACAAAATTTATTATTTCAAGACTTAGTCTGTCAAAGGTAAGCCAAGAAATTTGGGAAGTGCAATATATTGATCCTAGCAGATATCAATTCAAAAGGAATTCTGGCTTTGTTAGATAGGAGAGAATGAGAAAACACAACAGATGGGTGTCCACTTAGATGGGCACACATTAAAAATAACATCATTATAAACAATCCAGTGGTACTTTCAAATAGTTAAAGTCTCCAAAGCCACTCTCAACATTTCTTGAACATAAGGTGAAAACATTAAGTCAAGGAAAATCTGCACTCGTGTTGCATTTCCAGCTCTTGGTGTGGAGCACTGTAGTAAGGGAACGTTTTCAAAGATGAGTGTTTGCAAATATTTGTTGCCCTCCTTGCCCCAGGTACTGCTGGGAATCATGACCTGGCCAGGATGTGCTGACCATGCCCTCCTTGCCCTTGCTCTTTCAAGTCCCTCACTCAGTGTCTGTTTGGAAATTTTGGGGTATATCAGATCTGGGCATAAGGAAATAACTCTCCTCTGCTGCTTGCCCTTTCCTCAAGCACTTCAGGTGCTTCCTTCGAGTAAGAAAATTCAGTAAGAAAATTGTGCAAGGTAACTCTGAGCAGGAGAGGAGCAGGAGAGCACCACACAACCCCCAGGCTCCTGCTGCCCCTGGCTGAGTGGCAATGGCACCTCAGCAGGCTGCTGGTAATGGAAGAGGAGTAAACCACAGAGCTCCCTCTCTGTTAAATCAATTCCTGCCTACACCCCCACCTCCTCCTCAACTTTTGTCTTGTATATCTCAGTTTGGCTCCTCCTTTACGTGCTCCACATTGAAAAGCCATGTGAGAGCCACACCTGTCACTGGGTCTGCCCTGCAGGCACATATTCCCTGCACTAAAGTTTTCCACCTGCAGCCTCAGGTTGCATCTCTTCCCATCCCCCAGATTTAACATGAGAAAAATACAACCTTCACCCCAACCCAGGAGCCAGCTCAGGGGTACCTGTGTGTCACCAACTCAGGCACAAAACAAACAGGAGAGATTTCCCTTTTTCTCTTTAGCCCTACTCATGCACAGGGCCCGTGATCTGTTTATTAACTTGCTATTTCAGCAGAGCTACAGCATGTATCCTCAAAGGTGAAGCTTTTAAGAGGTTGGGTAGTACTTCAGGATATAAAAATCACAGTAGTTTTAGTAAAAGGTGTGTGTCGCTCAGGCTTCCACAGTCTGAAAGTCTACTCCTGCTTAAAATGTCACATTTTCCCTTTAAAGGAAAGAGGAAAAAAATGTTTGCCCTTCACAATCCTTAGATATTTTTACTGATCTTTTGTTGACCATTTTGTGAACTCAGAAGTCTGATGTCAGTTACTCTATAGAAAGGATACAGGCTGTTCTGCCATATCTGGAATTATTTTTAAACACTTCCCCCTCACAAACTAAATCCTTGGAGGCTAAGGGGGAAGGCAGCCCAATGGGTTTAGACTGAGAAGAGAGTATCTTACAAGAATTTAGTTCAGGAAAAAATAAGGAAAGTGTGGTGAAAAAACACAGGTTAAACAAACTTGTGGTGGAGGTATTTTGACACTGTCATGGGATAAAATCAACAACTTGTTCCTGGATACAAAAGCTCAGGTCAGACATTTCAATCAATGGGCACGTGTGTATATTTGTGTCCCAGGCAAACCACTGGCAGATTGATACATCCTCATGATTATGAATAATTATGTCTCTGATGAAGTTTCCACAGCTATTTGAAATAACCACTCCAACCCTTGCCAGCAGAAGTTTCACCCCTTTACACATATACAAAATTTTCCTTTGCTTTGAAATTCCAGACAGAGCATCTCAGGAAGAAAACAAAAACAAGCAAACAAATCTTCCCCTGCTTGAGTAGCTCAGCCATAACAAATAACAGGGGAGAAAATTTACTGGAATGACTGGGGAAAAACCGTAAAGGATACACAATCTGTGACTTCTGAACAGAATATACATGGAAGCATATAAAACCAACAGAAACAGGCTTGATGAGATTTAATTTGAGTTGAAAAACATTGATATTTTAGCTGCTTTCCCTCTCAACTTGCAGATTTTAATTTCAAATATTTTTTCAGCCTCTTGCATTGAGATGAGAGGTGACCACAGTCTATGGGAGCTACTGGGGGAAACAGCTGAAACTGAGCAGAACTTATGAGCACTGATAGCAATACCAGAAACAACAAAATAATAATGCTGTCCTTAAACTCACTTTCAAAACAGCCACAAGAAAACATAGTAACAAACCAAACCGCCCAGTATTTGTAGCCAGCTGTACTCTCAATGGCAGGTTGAAGATATTTTTTGTAAAGAGGTGTTGGGTATTCTCTCCCTTGTCTCCTGAGGGGCCCAGTCGGAGCAGGGAACTGGAATTGGTTGTTACAGCACCGATGGCCAAGCAGGGCTCCTGCAGCACCCACGTGCACCCTAAGCCCTCTTTTCCAGCTGAACACTCCCTACTGCCAGCTTGCTGCAGCTACCACTGCAAGCATTGCCTCACAGTCCCAGTCTTACTAAAGATTACGAGTCTGAGCTCTACTAAAAACTAATTTTTTCTTTGTTTTTGCGATTTCTGGTACTTTTGAGAAACTCTCCGCTCTTGGAGGCACAGGAGACTGCAATTTCTATGTTGCAAACAATGGATTGTTTCACTTAAAGGTGAGGTTCTTGGCTCTTGTTAGAAGTAGAAAATGAAAAAAAAATGCAGTAAAATATATTGCACTGAGTTGCATTTTAGGTGAATGTCATGATTTTGGGATTTTTTAAAAAACTGGTGAGTAATTACAGACTAGAAATGCAGATGTACAAGACTACAACAATAAACACATCTATCCTGGAAAGCAGAAAGAGAGCAAAATGTAACAATATATGCTACACCTCTGGCCTACCACACTTCTCTTTGAGATTTTAAAGAATACAAATTTGTAATCCTTCAGTGCTGTCAAGTAACCAGTAAGCAAAATTAAAATAGAACCTAAGTGTTCTGTGCTGCCCACTGCAGCACAAAGAGGTTAACTCTCAGTAGAGACAAAGTTGCACACTCATGATTTTAATCAAGTCATCTGAAATTTGTTAAAGACCTCAATAAAACCAAACTCATCACTGTACCTGACAGGGGCCCTGGGTCACTGGAATCAGGCCATCTACCAGATGTCACATCTTGCAGAACTTTGTCATATCCTTCCTCAGGACCCTTCTGAAATGTTGTGCTTTCCGAGAGGTTTCTCAGCAGTGTGGAGGATGTCTGCTCCAGAAACAAACACACACTTCTTTCAGAAAACAAATGTTAGGTCTTTGCAAATGATTTGTCTTCAGTTATTGAATAATACTATTTATGTACTTGGAAGCACAGCAGAGTTTATATTTCTTTCCCTTAACAGCACAGATTTAGTACCACTTTTTATATGAAATCCTATCTAGCAAGTACTTTTTAAAAATACACTATACCTTTTGTGCAACTCTTCAGTACGACTGTTAAAGTATTAAAAACTTTGAATTTACCATGGGCTTTTGACAAAATTTATGTTTCCCATTTATCCACTCAAATCAATACAATTATATTTTTATACAACTTTAAACAAGTGTACACATCCTTCAGTGAATTTATAAATGTATTTCAAATTTACTGGTATTGAGAATAAGACCTGAAAAACAACTCTGGAGATAAACACACCAAAGGCCTTTAGGTAACTGCCTCATGCAAATAGCCATGTCCAGAGCAGAATCTGCACTGTCTGGCCCCCACTCTCCAGGGGGAGATGTGGATGCAGACACTTAGCTCCAGTCAGTGCCAGAGTGGAGCACAGAGCAGGTAGGTGGAGGGGCTGCCCAGCTGCTGGCACTGAGCACAAGGAAGTTATGCAGATTTTCACTGCCTGAAACTTAACTCAGGCATGCACTGCTCAGTCCCTGGCACTCACACATGGAGTGAATTTCTTGGCATTCATTTCGGTGTCTTGAGGATTAAAAGGAATAAAGGCCTTGTATTCACAGACCAAAGTAACAAAGTATTGATACTAAATGGTGTAAGACAAGACAAAGGTACATCAGTCTCCATTATATTTTTCATACACATTGCAAAATAGGCTTTGCTTGAGCTTAGTTTGTCATTAAGGGCCTGTGAGGTTCCACATGGCCCCGAGGTTCTGATGCTGCACCTCCCTACAGAGCTAAGGCCACAGCCACAGCCTCGGAAACACTTCCATTACATTAACATGCAACTGCAAGAAAACACATGTTTATCCTTTAGAAGGACTGATAGCTTTTAGGAGGCCAGCTGAGATGAAGGTGAAATCCCTGGGGATGTGATCAGTTTGGTTAGGGTTGGGGATGTGATCAGTTCCTCCTCCACTGTCAGAGGAACATGTGTAAGGACACTGGGGCTGCTGGTCTGACCCACTGAACTGTCTTCTCTTTTTAGTTTAGGAATTATGTAAGGGCTAACTAGAACAGGAAACTTGTCCCTCCCTCCAGATTATTAAATGATTTCCTGTCAGTCCTTAGAAAAAGCAACTCATTGCTCAAAGCCTTAAGAAGTTGTGAGTGGCTCACACCCAGACTGGGAACAACAGGAAGGGAAGGATAAGCAGAGCTAATTGGCCTTTTTACGCTTTGCCAGCATAGTCAGCACGTTGTAGATAAGATTTCTTCACCAGTGATACCCAGTCAGGCCCTTCCCCTCTTTCAGTTTGCTTTGCCTTTAGACATGACCGTGTCAGATGTGATCCTGGCCAACACCCACAGGTGACTTCATGACCTTCTCTGCATACCAGCACTTGGGGAAGCCACATTTCAATCTGCTCACTCCATCTCCTATGCACAATAGAAATAAGACATTTTTCCAGTGGTCTCCTTCACATGATTTAAAAAGCCAGACCAGCATGAGTAAGATAATCTAACATAGATATCTCAAAAGACACTTCTCAAAGTGATCTTTCTAAAACTACATCAAGTGTTTATATATCTGTGCTGAAACAAGTACCATGAGCAGTTTGGTAAGACAATCCCACAGACCAACAGTTTGGCATCTATAGATCACAGAGAAGCTGATGCTATACATTAGGTCCCAGTCAGGGTATGTCCTTACAGCCTCGATGCTCAGGCACATTTTTTTTCTGGAGCTGGCCCTAAATGATCCTTCCAAGAATTCAAGACAGTCCTTTGACCACAATTGCACAGCAAGTATTCCTTTCTGTTTCCAAGCTCTGCTGCCAACATGCAAGCATAAAAAAGTGCATAAATTTTATTAGCACACATCTGATTTACTAATAAATCTGCATGTTTAATAACATAGACAAAACCCACTTTAAAAAAACCCTCACATTTATCAGATTCCAGGAATTACTTGCAACAAATCCATGAGCATCATTATAGTGACTTAGGCCTCGAGTGACATTTCCAGACCTCCAAGCATCCTCAGTGCTCAACAGTGAATCACCCCCACTGGTGCTCCTCCTCTGTGAAATGCCAAGTCCAGGACAGGACACACCATGCCTGATGCTTTCCAACACTGCTGGGGAAACGTGGCTGTTCCCCAGGGCTCACCAATAAGCCCCTGATATTCCAGTGGGGCCCAAGCCTTTCCTTCCAGCAGCAGGATTGAGTCAAGGCACACTCATTGGGATGTAGGAGCTGCGGTACCTGATCCTCAATTAGTCACTGACCACTGCTTGTTTGCACAACAGGTTACTGCTGGTCAGGGTGCTCCCTCACACCCATCCTTCTTGACCAGAATCCTGTCATCTGCAGATTTAAACCACACTCTTTCATCTTCCAACTGTGTTTTTGATGGCTGAGCTGTAGTCAGAATCTCTGAAATCCCACCCAATATTTCCCTCTGTCCATTTGAAGGTGAGCTGCTGATGACTGCTAGAACAGGTTTCCACTGTGCTTCTCACATGTGTGCTTTGGCAGTTCCATACAGATCTGAATTTTCTAGACTTTCCAGCCTAGAAAAATGCCCCAAGTATATTTAAAAAAATGAAAAAAATTTACCTTTTTTCTCTATTGAGTTGGCCTGTTACTTTTTCTTGTTGAAGAAACAAGGCCAACCTGGGCAGCAAAATTGAAAATCTAGTTGCAACCCATACTCTTTTCACCACTTTTACTTGGATTGAGCATTTATGCTTCCTGTTCTGCAGTGCATTTAGAGCCAAAGTTGATGGTACACCCTGGAAACACATACTCTTGGAGGTGATGAAAACATTGCCATCATTTATGGCAAATAAAAAGATCTCAGCAGAATTTTTAAAACTCTGCCATTACTTTTACATGCAGAATATAAAAATAACGATGAAGGCACTGATTTTTTTTTTACCTTTGACACATCCAACTTTTATCTCTAGTTATTTTAAAAACATATTTGTTGTCCACTCTGAAGAAACACTCTGTGCAATGTGTACAACTGCAAGAGGGAGAGGGGAAAAAAAAGAAAAATCCACATTTCTCTGTTGATAATCAAACTTTTCAAGTAAAATGGCCCAATGGTTATACTTCATCTAACAGTTAAAGATGTTTCATTCTGCATAAAAGACAGGCACTTTTTTTTTGTCTCCTAAAATATGTTTCTAATTTAAGTTTGAAAAAATATTTCCATTGTGCCATATATGCGGTAACTCAAAACCAAAATGAAAGGATTAAAATCAGGGCTGCACAGAATGGTTTAAATTAAATTCAGGTAGTGGGGAAGACTGCCGTATCTGGCAAGCTCCCACTCACTGAGCTTTCTGGCCAAGAGGCAAGATGAAGCATAACAATCCTTACCTGCCAAGTCTACAGCAATTTTGAGGGTTTTATTCATCTCTTAAAATAAAATGTTAATGCTCTTGGAAACTTGCCTAGCTATACAGTAGATCTCACCTGTCTTTTCCTTATCCTCACACAAATGTAATGTAGTACTCTTCAGTACTGACTGAAAATGTTTTCAATCTTTTTTCCTTTTTTGAATACACGGTATTTAAACTCACTGCCCATTACAGCTCAATGGAAGATGTGACTAAATTCTGCAGCTCTTTTGAGAATCCCAGTTAATATGTTACAAACAGTTTATGAAGAGCTGAAATCTGGGCTGTGGAATGTCCTCTTCTGTCACTCTTTCACACCTACAAAACCTTTGCAGTCCCCCCATAGTCTTCCTGATTAAATCTTCCCCCAGTTAAGTGGTTCTGCTTATGACAAATCAGTTTGCACTATTTATGGTCTGTATTACTGCTACAGCCACAATGCAAGGAGCCCCAAGGCTTCCTCAAATAAAGCTATGTCCCCCAAAAGATTACTCTAGGCTAAGCAAAGAAACGATAAGCAGAGCTCTGCCTTTCAGAAAAGGCAGCAAATTGAAGAATTGAAGTTTTAATAGACTTCTTAGGAGATTACTCAAAACAGTAATATTAAATTATTTTTACAATCATTTGGGAAGAAATGAAAATACATAAATAATACAAAGATCTCTCTGGAGCTTTCTCCTACTCTTGTGTGAGGTTTAAAGTCTTACAGATGGCACCAGTAACAAAACAGCCTGGACTACTAAGGCCACAGCTAATCTGTACAGACCATCTACCTTCAGGGAATTCTTTATTCCAAGCCAGGGAGTTCCCAAACTTTTTTCTGCCGTGTGTACAACCATCAGTAACTGCAAGCACCTTCACTGGCAGCATCAGTCCTGTTTGTTGGCCAGGCTCTGTGCCATTTTGAAGTGGTTTATGCCCCTCCCAGCAGTACATTCATAATATTGCCTAAGATGTTGCCTTCTACAGCAATATCTGTAAATCATTATTTGCTGGAAAACCCAAAAATTTGCAGCAACGGCACACCAAGTCACAGACATGTCTGATTTGACAAACTTCTACCAAACTCAGTGTTTTAACAATATTTTTCATCTCCTTTGAGACGATTTTTTGGATACTTTGACTTGGAAATTTTGACAACACTGTCAAAAAATGAGGTTTCTCATCTTTCTTTTTGGGACCAGGGGCACTGTAACACATCAAAACCAAAATAATTCTTTTATTACATATCAAAATCATGTCTTATGAAGAGCTGCAAATTCTGAGCACCTTGGGGTGAACTGACATCAAGAAATGGAATCACTCGTTGCAGTATGCATTCTGCAAAACAGAAATTAAAGGAAAGAAAAGTCAGAATAATTTGGGCTGGAAAAGACAATAAAGATCACCAAGTCTGTTTTGTTTTTCATAATTTTTCGGGAAAAAAAAAGGCATGACTAAGCAAGACTGTAATAAAGACTCTTTTTGTTAATAATTTCTTCCTTCTTGAACAACATTTCACGAAATGGGTTAGTGATTCTTGGAAATGAACACACACCACTTGCCACTGAAAGGAAAGGAGGCAAGGATGCCCCCAGGGAAAGAGGTGGTACCCAACTTGCCCTTCTGCAGGCTGCTCTAAGTTGATGAGATCCCAAGTGTGAAGAGTTCCCTGCTGAGGTCCTGCAAAGCTGTTATCTGCCCGATTCATGCTCTGCAGAACTGAGGAGTTAATACAGAACTTGGCAGCTCTGACCAGGGCTGAGAGACCAGGGAAAGAAAACTGCACTGTCAAACAGGAGGTAAATTTTCATTTCTGCTTAAACTCATGTCCCAAGTGACTTATTTCATGATGATTTCAACTGCCACATCAGTGACCTCTGTGTTCAGAATGTGTTTCCAGTACTGGCACATGCAGAAAGCTTTCTTCTTAAATTACAGAGAGTTCAAATAAGTATAATCCTAAACGGGATCTCAACTTCAGAACAGAACCAGAGTCACTCATGCCATTATCAGATCATCTTCTCAGACAACCCGAGGTCAGGCCAACCTAGGCAATTATTTATAGTCATTTGTGTGGAACTCATGGCATTCGAAAGCCTCGTGAAAGCTCATCAGGCTGCACAGACTCCAGAGATCATTTCTGTTCCTTATTACACCAGCTCTTAGCAGTGAGGGGATTAGAAAAACTCCTTCTATTCTGGATGGCAGTATTTGGCTTATTAAAGAAAACCAATATACCACAGCCTACACTGAAGAGGAGATTGAGACTTATGCCCGAACTCTTGTGGCAAGGCTGATCTGTAACATAGGACATTTCAGGGAGAGCAGCATCTCCTCAGGGTCACAGCACAGCGAGGGAACCCCTCTGCAGAGGCACAGGCTGTGGCACAAAACACGGCACCGATGTGGCAAGGGTACAAAACCCAGCAGCTTTCAGCTTGCCCACAGTGATGTGTTTGGGAGGCCTTGACAGTGACATTGACCTTCAATGTCATTGCCAGCACAGACAGGGCACTGCTGGCACACCACCACACAGAGCTGGGCTCCTGCACGAGCCAGAATCTGACACTCAGGGTGCACAGACACAGCTGGATGTGCCTCTGTAAGGTCTGCTGAAAAGCTAGGACTTTGCACTGTTCTCTCTCTTAGCAATTCTCTTTTATTTTCCCAGACCTTGCTCTGGTTTGTAAGGAAACCCACAGAAATCAGATAAGGACAATCACAGTGCATTTGGGAAGTCTATAGACCCCACCTCCCATTTACCAAAATACCACTAATTATTCTCAAACAAAGATACCAAAAGGCATCTACAGAAGCAAAAGATATCCCTCATAATAAACAGAGGCAAAAGTACTGCTGAACTTATTAAAAAAAAAAGAAATTTAGGGAATTTAAGCAATCTCCTCTTTTAGTAAGTACCGTGAACTGGATGCAGTGGTTTTTTTCCCTCCTAGCAAGAAAAAAAAAATTGAAAACTGAGCTGTAATATTGTCAGACAGCTGGCATCCCATGCATCAGCAAGGAGACACAGCCCTTTGGCTCAAACCCTCTTCTGACCATTAGCATGAAAGCTACAACCAGGCAGAGCCCCATGGCCAGGCAGTGGCCACACACCTGCTAAAGGACAGCAGCAGGGGAGCACTGGCAGTACACAATGGAAACTACAGGAGCACAAGGAGCTGATTCTGCCCCATGTCTGGCATCCAGATTTGTTTGGGGTCGTCACAGGAAATATAAGTGCCATACTTTCCACATCCACTCTCATATATATATATACACACATATTTATACCAAAACCATGTAGAGAAGAGTTCTGTTCTATTTGGCAGCCACCTTTCTGCTCCCCTTACCCAGTTGCTAGGAGCCACCCTCCAGTACTCAGTAGACTTCATTTTTCATTTAGATTCTGCCTTTTTTCACCCACTTCCCTGAAAACCATTCCCTTTATTCACGTGTGTGTGTTCATTCTGTCTGGCTACTGCTCTTAATTATTATACTGGTGTTGTGTAAAAGAAAAAATAATCAACACGATCTCTCCACTCCCCCCTGCCCTAAATGTAGAGATATCTAATATTAACTTCTGTTTATACAGCTAAGCTTCTGACACCAGAGTTGCTGCTTTAGCATTTTCATTTTGGGATATCTCTTAGAAACCAACTGTTGCATTCCCGGCTCTAATATTGTTTTGCTTGAGCATTTACCAATATACTAAAAGAAAAATACAAAGCAGGACAGTGTGCATAGCTAAAACCACACGTGAAACATGGCAGGTTTATGCTATAATTCCTTACAGAAGGAAACAAGATATAGCAAAAAATCTGCCTGAGATGATTTATTATTGTTCCACCTTGCACGTGCACTGCCTTGACAAGCACAATGTATAAAACTGTGATGGCTGTCCTTGTCAAAGAGCATAAGAGAGTGGATATATCATGGGCTGAAAGCCATCTCCTAGTGTGGGTGGTGTAGCAAGGGATTGAGTTGCCCAAAGTACAGAGTACAATATACTCACCTACTACTTAGAAATATTAATTAAAAAAAATTATCAGATATTTCCACCTATGTATCTATCTCTCAAATATCTTACTGGACCCAGAGAAATCTATTCATGCCGAGGGAGCATTTTCTATCTAACATGACCACTGATTTAGGCAGCATAATTTTCCCCAGGGCAAAGCATGCGATCTGCAGCTCCCACCTGGATCTTCACCATCCAACTGACAAGCTCCTTTTATGCCCTGTATTTATTAGTGTTTAAACAGAATCCTTATTTGGCTTACCATATCACAAGATTTTTCTCCAGGGGCTGTCAGTTCTGTTTCTTGAGCAGGTAACAGTGGGGTTTTGCCTTGCTCAGGAGCAATGTTTGTGCTGGATTGCCACCACATCCACAAGTGGATCACTGAACCTGCACTTGTATGTCCTTGCACAGCTCCCAGTGCAAAATTCCCCCCAGGACACACAGTACCTCAGGGCTTTGCTTTCCTCTGTATCCTTACTCACCTATCACACCAGCACAGAAGGTGTTGCCACAGAGGTCTTAGGGGACACATGGACCTCTCTCTGCTAGTGACAATATGCCCTGAGATCACTTTCCACTGAGCCTCACCCTGCAGGGACAGCTGTCACTCTTCCTGGGTGGACAGCTCACACCAGCGTTTTGGAGTACAAGGTTTTAGTCTCCTCCAAGGTGTGATCAACACATCAGTAGGTAAGGACTGGCAACAGAAAGCTGACATGGGGCTTCCAAATGGAACCACACAGGACTGCTGCATATAGATACTAATAAAACTGTTATCCTTTCAGGGCATAGGTAAGAAGGTAATGAGAAATCAAGTTCCACATGTAGGAAAGGAATTGATCTGTGAGCTGATGCTTGTACCTCTGAATACATCTACCTGCAGAGCTAATTTCTACACAGCATGAATGCACCAGCAGGAAGACTGCTGTATTATGACTGGGTTTTTTTAGGATCCCATAAGAATGGTCACAACTTCCCTTCTCTCTGTCTGAGACTGTGAGCTGTGAAGCTGAACAAACTGACTAATAGGAAGATGACCTCACAAATTTCACTATGATCCACAAGTCAGGCTCAGGAAAGAAGATACTTGCTGGGGTATGTCCCTCGCCCTAAGAAACAAAGGGAGTGAAAATGTCTGCAGTGAGGTAGAAAACTGACTCCTCCACACAGAGCTTAGGTTTTGAAGCCAACTGGAGAGGTCAAAGCCACATGGAAATGACCCATTTATAAACAAACACGCATCAGAGAATGCTCTTCCCAGGGCTGGAGCCTGGGAAAATAGAAGGTAAGGGATAATTAGAAATTTGTAATGCAGTTCAACTTAACATAGAGGCAGACGTTTGCCTCTGGCTCAGCCAGGCAATTGAGGGAAACAGAGGGAGATGGATACAGTGTCCCTTTCCTGCCACGCACAGACCATGCAGACACTGCAGAGCTCTGCAGAGCTGCTGGTGCATCTCTTCCCTCAGTGGGTCAGGCAGGAATTCAGAGCCCTTGCAGGAGTAACTTCTTTGAAAAATGCTAAAGCCATTGGGTTTGTGCCTTTAAACCCAGCTGTCTGCTATTAGGATTTCATTACTGCACACTGCTCATGATTTTGGCAAGACTCTGTGACAATTAACATGAATTCTTCTGGGAGGGATGCAGCACATGACATCATGTAGTAAATTTTCTGATATTAGAACCTTTCATTTGTGCCCTACTGTACTTGTTAGGGTAACAAATTCAAAATGAGAAATGTAATTACCCAACAGAGCTTTCAATTGTATCATATATTAACTTCTAATACTCTAAGTATTCATTCTCGATTCCAAATCTGGCACAAAACACTCTGGAAGATGAAACTTGACAGATCTAATCAGGCACTAATCAGATTCTTTGACAGACACTGATTTAAGAGCATTTCATAATGGGAAATCTCAAGTAAGATAATAGCAACAGTTGAAGAACAATTACCTTTTCCTGCCATAGTTCTGGACTCTGAAAACTCCCATGCTAACAAATGCTAAGCAAAATGCACAACCAAATAAAACTCTCGGAACAATCAGCATTTTGCAGATAAATATTTCTGCAAAGAGCTTTCTGAAAATATTAATAATATTGGGAACCAGAGGCTTTCAAATCTTAATTTATGCTCAAATGCCCCCTTGGATAAAATTATTCTAAGTTTACAGGTAAGAAGTTTAGACAAAGATTAATAACATGTGTTTCAAGAGTAATCACCAGATTATTCTGGTGGCAGGATAGAGTCTGTAACTTGATCAAGGAAACAAAAGTGAACACATCTAGTATTTACAAATCTTTATGACAAACTCCACCTTAATCCTCTCTCTGCTCTATTAGTGCAGTGAATTACTTGACAGGAAAAATAAACTGTTTTTTGGTACTTCTAGGTTAAGTTACCAGGTTTTAGGGGTTCATGTGCTTTTACCAGAAGACTCATCATAGCAGAAGATCTGAACAACCACAGGCCAGGCCTCCCCACCAGTCTGAATCACACTGGTATTAACTACCCCTGTGTTTTGTGATCTCTGACTTCTGGTTAACTAGTAAACAAGACTGCTCATGTCCAGATTTTATTTCCTCCTCAGCCTTTATACTAATGACTGTAGCTAGAACAGGTCACAGTGGCAGACTCTTGTGCATTCAAGTTCACTAGCACAAGGAAAGCACAGTGCTCATTCTGAAAGCTCTGATGCTATCCCATTACAAATATTGGCTTCTCTTTTGAGATGTACTTTCCTCAGACACTATGCAAGAACATAACCCCACAGCATTCCAAAGATTTACTTTTCTGGGTAATTACAGGGGAGTATTCAAAACTTCAAGAGAAAAGTTGGGCACTGCTAGTATAAATTGTTCAAGCTTCAATAATTTCAATAGCATGGAGACTGAGTACATCCTCAGATGGTCTAGCACAAATCCTTTACCAGAATCCTGATGCAATACTATTTTCTATCCTAGGCAAAGATACAAACTTTCAAAGCAAATTTGAGACCTATAGTCTTTAATGTTAAGACACTCCTATTCTATCACTGAAGTTTGATTCTACTTGTTAATATATAATGCAACATTGTCCTAGAATTAGCAGCAATGAGAAAAATTGAAAGCATACTTACTTTTTCTTTGTTAATTAATTCAACAGAAGACAAAGCTGTTTTAAAGATGTTCAGCCCTGTGTGTTGGTTTCTGAACAATTTCACCACTAGTTTGCAACAAAAGCAGAAAATAACTGGAATTTCCATGAAGACTGAGAGTGCATCTTGTTTTAACTTTTCTGTATTCTGCCAACTTTATCTCTACCATCACAGAAGGATAAAAGCCAAAAAGATCCAAACAACCTACATAATATACTGAAAGAAAGCTGTAAAATAGATCAAGGTGACTCCAAGGTATCTGAACCACAAAAGTGAAAAATTCAGCATGGGGTGTAGACTTATAAAGACGAATGCTCAGAGCATTGTATTTATGGTATTATACTAAACCCACAAGATTTGACTAAATGATCTTCCGTATCTCTTTAATTTTCCCTCATAACCTCGTGTTTTACTTTCCAGTCTTTTCTTCTGCTCTCGTTTGTTCAGTTTCCTCAGAGCATATGCATCTTCCAGCTCCAAGGCAAGTATAAATGAGATCTATGTCAGTGCTTGTCTCTGGAGTTATCTTTTGATACTCGCCTCAAAACACCCTCATGCTACAGCTAAGGAGATGGCTGATTGCCTGTGATAACTTCTGACAAATGAAAACAGTAAATAGCAATTCCAGTCCATAACTGGATCCACCTCTTCTGCATATCTTGCAATAGAACCCTTTTGTCAATAGCAGACTACACCTTTAAAAAAACCCTTTATTTACATCTGCTCTTGTAAAAAGAACAGTAACTCGAGCTGCCTATAAATATTGAATATTCAAAATCCTGTGTTCTGATTATTAAATTCTTGCAGAAAAAATTTGCTTCCCGGCATTTTACGTTATCATCACAGTCAACATTAGCTAGAGGCCTTCACTCTGTAAGATTGAAGTGCTCTTTAATTATTTTCATCAGCACAGCCAGAACCATACCATAAACCCAATATTGTTGAGGGGCAGAGGTTCCCAGCCTGAACTACAGCATGAAGCAGATGTTCCTCAGGCCTATGGATGGGCACATGCAATTCCCAGTATTGGATTGTATTGTGCATCTACTCCTGCAGTGGAAATAAATTCAAGTCTCCACATACTAAATGCAGAAAGCACCTTGACAATGACTGCCCAAACTGGTGAGACTTAGCCACTGCAATTTATAGAAAAGGGAATAACTCTAATTTTAAATGAAGGGCAGAACCTGTGCTCACTCTGGAGCAGAGGTTGTACTCCACACTGCTGGCTTAGGGATTGATCTCACATGACACAAAGAACCTTGGCCCAGGACATTACAACAAATGTCCTTCATACACTGCACTGAGGAAAACATTTTGCTTTGCAACACAACTCTCCTGAAGTTGCCTAAAAGCAGCACTCATTGTAGCAGTCAACCTTTAAGCTTCCAATACTGGATGTTTTATCCCTTATGTTCTCCCCCCAGGGAGAAGCTGAGATCAAGTCTCTGAAATTATCTCCCTGTCCACACTACTTTAACAACTAGGATAATTTTCCTAGCAAGTGTTATTCACAAGCAGGGAGCCCATAAAAACTAAGTTTAAATAAAAATAAAGTTTTCATTAGAATATTATAGGATTAGCAGCTGCATCCATTAATTTCCTCCCTCTAGCTACAGAAAGGTACCAGAGAATTTCCAGAACAGGCTACTGCAAGCTTATGCTTCTTTCATGCACTGGAAGAGCTGCATCTCTAGCAAACCAGGAGATTAAACTCTTAATTTTAATTTCTGAGACAGCTGTTGATAAAGATGCAAGGTATGAAAACCCCACACTTTCCTGGGGTAAACTCTCCACCCTGTGGCCCAGTATTCAGGAAAATCAGGTAACTACTGTAGAGCTGTGTATGATGTGACCTGAGCTCATTCCAGGGAGCTGGCATTCTCTACCTACCCACGTCAGTTCTCTCAGCCTTCCAAACTTTATTCAAGAATCAGATCTTTCCCTATCCAGTACCATCTGCCCTTCCAGCTTACACTTTAAACCAAAAGGGTTAAATATCTATTACAAGACTCGAGCTCTGGAGTTTCATGTGTACCTATGACTGTTTAAACACTCTCAGACCTGTGCATGTGTGACCATTCAGTGCTTCTGTCCATCTGAACAAGCTTTTCATGCTTTCTTTCAGTTGTAGGATTATAAGCACATGGTGGGTCACACCAGAGGGTGAGCTGTCAGATGACACACAGCACCACACAGAGATCTTAGCTCAGGTGGGAACCAGAAAATTCCATGCTTTTCTTTTTTGGGGTTTAGCATCCACATGCAGTTGGATTACTCCTGCAGCCTCTCATCCCTGCCCTTCCCTGTGAAGCTCAGTGGAAGTTTGCTCTGAGCTCTCCTATTCCCAGCCTGAGCACTGCTCTGTGCAGATGTGAGCATCCACATAAAAATTGCCTGCTCCATTCTCCTCTGGATCCAAGGTGGCCTGGGCACTTTGTCACAGGTTTATGTTGGTAATACCAGAATGTTCCTCACCATTAGTAAAGCAAAATCTTATAGAAAAACATGTTCTACAGCAACAAATATATGCAAATTTTAAAAACGCCCTGGAGGTGATAGTGAAATAATGACTTTGTCTCCTTCCCCAGTAAAAGTCAATGGAATGCACTGACTGAAGCAAGAAATTTTGCAGACCAACTCAATGGGCAATTGTGACATTGAAGACTTCCATGATATGCAAACATAGGGACTAGAATTCAGGTTACATGAGCTATTTGGAATGTGAACACTTTGCTGTAATGCCTTTGCATTTCCTGTTACCCTTGAGCTCTATCTGCCTTTGCAAGTTTTGCTGAACAATAGGAACAGGTCTGCAGGGTGAAGAAGCTGATGCAGAGCCACTGTCGACACTATACTCAGTCTGAGGGTGTTACTTCAGACTTGCTCTAATCTGTTCCTCCACAACTGAACACCCAATTATGGCTGGAGAATTGTAATTGCATTTCTGAAGCACATTTGTCTGTATTTTTGAGCTCCAAGACTGGCCTGTGAATTGAGTCAATGCAGAGAGAGCAGGGATGATGGGAGACTGACTTGAGAAATACATTTCTGATCGCACAAAAATGTGTGTGGACACCTTTTGTGCCCAGCAGGACAGCTCTGTGCAGGGGTGTCCCCCAGCCATGAGCAAAAAATATCTGGAGGGAGATGTTACTCAGCATTTGTGAAGATGCCAGAATGTGGCTTGCTATTATGATTGCTCCCTCAAAAATACACTCCTGGGGGAGATACTAAACTTCAGTACTTAATTGAGTCAGTCCATGGAATTGCTACAGGATGAGTTTTAAGACGTGGAAGGAGCAGGTATATATCTATTATGGGTGACTTTTTATATAAAGGATTCCATAAACAAGTTAAATTAGGTAACTTTATTTAACATGAAGTCTATATAGCCCTACAGCTTCTGAAATGTCTATTTTGGGAGTAATATACTAAATATGAAGTTTAGTTTATGCATATTGTAATAATGGTTGCTATCTGGAATTATTGTACTATGAACCAATTGTTATTTATGTTACCACTGGATACAAGGATGTTGTTAGTGGAATTTAGCTTCCAGATTCATTTCATAATCCCTATGCCTATTACTTAGAGAGAAGAAAAAAAGCACAAATCAAGATGACATTTAAAAAAAAAAAAGGAGCCTAGGCTGGTCTTGTAGGAACATCTAAATCCTTTCCCATATTAAATACCTTATCTCAGCAGCAGTGCACCAGCCATTTAGGAAAATTAAAGAGGGAGATAGCAAAAAAGAGACAGCAGATGCTAAAGCAGAGTAGTTTCTAGTCACGTAGATAATGAAGGGACTCAGCACATGGCCTTTCAGTTTATCCCTGCTTCAGCTTATCCTTCATCTGCTTAAATTCAAATGGATCAGTCATTATTAAAATGATTTTGAAATTAGCTGCTCTGGTTTCATGTGACTTTTTGGTGTATCCTCTAAAACTTAATAACTCTTTGGGAAGACAGGTGCTCTACACTTTTACCATTTTAATTCAGTTTGGAACCTGATTTCTAAGCAGCAACTGGTAGCTAATGCTTAAATAAAATTGAATTTTACTCACTAATAAGTACTCACACTGTGGTTCTTTTATCCCTTCCAGTGACTTGTCACATAAAAAAATATGGACTTCTTGCTGAAAAATACCAAATATTTTGTGCAATAGGCTGTGGGCTTACAATTCTAAGAGATACTGGACCCTGAAAGAATATTTTTGACTAATTTTCTTTATTATTGGATAAATAGTCTTCTTTCACCTTTGGAACCTTCTACTTGCTAGTTCTGAGAAACACTGTAAGTAAGTGTATGCATGAAGCAATAATCAGCCACCCTGTTAAATATTTAACATCTGCTTCAAGCCACTGCTGGATTTTATTCAGTTCTTAGACAGTGATCAGCCTCACGTTGGCACCTACTGGCACTGCCCCAAGCAGTGAGCATGGCATGGTCTCCATGCTCAGCACCTTTGCATCCCCAGGGAGAGAAGCACAAGTGATTGAGAATTCTGCATTCCCACTGATTTCTATAGAAACAAACCAATGTTTTAATAGCAAACACTGCATGGTAGATAGCATATACAGAGTGACCCTTCATGCTATTTACCTGAGTGGTTCATAATTTTTAGGCCATCCTAAAACATTCCACTGGCCAAATTCCTCATGGTCATACATCTCCTTCTTTCCCTTCCTCCTATGCAATTTAAAATCTTGCAATGGGGACAATTTAGGAGATTTCTGCCAATCTCAAGCACTTGAAGAAAACAGTGATTGTTCTTACCTTCATACTTGGCAACACAGCACTACTGTAATTCGCCTTTTATGCCCCCTGGAATATTAATAATAGTCACATCCAGCATGAACACACCATATTGAAGCAGCTGACTGCTACCAGCACCTATCAGAAGGTGGCTTATGACTTTGCTGCCTTTTGGCTGTCAATAGTCCCTTAATGAGCAACAGTTCCTAAATGAACTCTTCTGCAGTGAGCTTCACTGCCACGTGGTTTTCCTGGCACCACCTTGCTGCACTCTGGTAACAGAATCCACAAGAATTAAGGTTCTTGAACTATATTATGTCTTGAAACTCCTGCCATTGAAGTCAATGATAGAGCTCTGCACCATTAATTTTTTAAACAAAATCGTATTAAAAGGTTTGGAGACTAGAGAACGGATCTAGAGACAGTAGGAATCTTAAAACCCTTGACTTGGGTTTTGATTTGGGAAACGAATTAACACATCTCCATCATGCAGATTGTAAAAATATTTGCAAAAATTAGCTTTGTAGCTGAGTTAACTCAAGTGCAGCTTTGCCTTTCATCAGCCAGATCACCTCTTTGTTATTCTTTGCACCAAGATGAAATGGATAGCTTAAACACCAAAACAACACAGCCTTACATTCTGCTTACACGCCTCTAACAATACTTCTTCCCACCTGTAGGTCACCAGTTCAGAGGTGAACAGGTCATTTCTGTCAGTTCTTCAAATCTAAGACTAGAAATCCTCAGTGCTTAAAGGTTTTTTGGATCAGCTTCTTTGAGCTAGAGCTCCGCACCACAGGTGCGTGCCTCTATTGTCACTAATTGCTGTAAAGACAGTGGATTTTTTCTTCTTTCTTGTTTTGAAGTTGGCTTGAGCACTTTCCTGCTACCTTCCTGCAAGTATATACTGAGGATTAAATAGTGACAACAGTGTTCCAGTGAATTCTCTGTATCAGTTGATCTGACAGATGCAGAGAACAGCAGAAGTCACTGTGAATAATCACTGCCTAAAGTACTCCTTAAAAAAAGTGAAATTTCAGGAATTGCCTGTTTTTGAAGGAAGAAACTATAAAGGACACTACTCCCTTGTTAATTACAAATGTGTACGCTTCAGAAAGCTTTTTTAATTTTTACATAGTCCTAGGCTGAACAAAAAAATTTTAAGGCACTTGATTAGAATAGGAAGTGTTACCTTACTGAAGATTATAAAAGGTTCAAAGCTCTTCTGCTCTAGGCTGACACTGAGCATTTTTGCTCAGTGGTACCCAGCTGCTCTGGCCCAGAAGGAGCCTTGGGAAAGAGCTGTGACTCTGCTAATGCCTTCCTTATTCCCAGGGAAAGCAAGAAGAAGCCACTGTTTACAAGTCACCATGTACTAATGTAACAGGACAGTGGTGAGACCAAGCTTCGTCACAAGGACCTTAAACTGGGATTGCCCAAGAATGGCAGCTACAAATGATTACTTTAAATGGGAGAGTATTTTCCTGCTTTTCCTTACTGTTTTCTCCCCAGTGAAATTGTCAGTGAGGACAGTAAATACACTTCAGCTCCGTGAAGAGTTAAGAGCCAGTGTTTACACTTCTGTCCCTCAGCTCATCTAGCCCTAATCACCAGCTACTAGGCATCGTCTCCAGGCTTCCCAGTGACAGGTCTGGACCTGACAGACCCTGAGACATTTTTAGTAACACCAACATCTCCATCCACCCTGTGCTCCTTTCTGTCTTCTCTTTCACCCACTGCACTAGGAGGCTTAGTGCCCTCAACATAGTGCAAATGACTTCATAGGCATCACTTGAGATGAATGGAACTGTATTATATTACAGCCCAAACAATGTGCTTTACAGATAGAGTGATAGCAAAATGGAATATTACCTTTGGAACTGCATTTCAGAATTAGTAAGTATAGGTCAGATGCTGCCACCTTTCAGTTGTCTGTTTCTCTAGGATGTTCCAAGCCTTTCAAAAGGAATTATCTCAGGAGTACAGCATTTATAAAAAGAAGTTATTGTTTATGTAACAGATGTACCTTCAGTACTGAATCAGAGGGAGCTTTAACACATGTCTAGACATACATTAGTAGGCTCCAGCTATGACAGCTCTTCCCAGTAGCTCCTGACGTTACCTTGCACAGCAAGTTGTACTCTGGCAACACCAGCGATGTTGGCTTTTATCAGGAGAGGATGTGTTCCCATCTCTTTAAATCAAACAGTCATATTACTGTTATTCTTCCTCTGACACTTTCAAGACTGTAGTTTGAGATGCTATCAGCTCTCTTAAGCGCTGCAATTAACTCCTTAAGTTGTATGCTAATAAGAGCATGATCCTTATCTACCCTCTGGACATAGGCTACACTTTACACCGGCAGAGAAGCAGCTTGTGCAGTTGGTATCCACTTTCCCCCCTACAAATGACAAGCTTCATGAACTTAGCCTTTAAGATTCATACACAGAATACCAAACAGAATTTTTTACTGTCAAAGACACAGGTTTAAAGCAGCCACAGTAATTAAGTATGGTACATTACTATATACCCAGAAAATCTCCTCATAGTACAGTAGGTGTCCATAATATTTTTCACACAAAAATTGCTCAACATTTGAATGAAATGGTGTTTGCAGGATTCCCAAAGGGGTGTTTCAAACTGAGGCACTGAGGTATAGATTGAGCCTTCAGCGACTCATGTCACAATGCTCCTGACCTATCTGCTGGGTCAAGCAGGCTCTTACCCTTATGGATCGAGGCAAATAGGTTAAAAATAGGCCTGCTTTTCAACAGCAAAGCCACCAGAATTCTTACTTGAATTCGGCTGGGATGTTATCTCCTCTCTTATCTTCGCTTCACTGTAAGCAAGGAATTCGTGTACCATTTGTGCAGTTTTTCCAAAACCAGTTAGACTAAGAATCAGTAAGAACTTTTATTCAATATAAAACACTCATTCATCAAACCCAGTATGAAACACTGAGGGACATTTCTCAGGAGAAGATGGAAGGACTGGATGGAGACAGAACAATAAGGAGCACTCATCTTCATAGGTGAGAGTGACCTGCTACAGACCACAGCTTCTGACTGGTCCTTTGGGACACTGAGCTTCAATTCCAGTTATCATCTGTGATTTAAATCCCAACTGGGATTGGAGCAATACAAAAAGAGAGAACAAAAAAGACTTCCAAAGCAACTTATTGTCTTTGCTCTTGATCACTCACTTCAGAAGGAAGGAACCAAGGCTGCAGTTCCACCTCTAAGTCAAAGTGGCTGCGATGGCACCTTGGCTACACATGGGCAATCCCACCCAACCTCTGCAGACAAATCAAGTTAGAACTCCCTCCTGACTTCATCACTTCATTAAAAGCGACTTTTTCTATAAATACTATTGTAAGGCTCAAGTGCCCCACCAAAACTGTCATTTCACAGCTGTTCTGTTCGATTGATGCTTTGAAATAAAGACCCAGTTCTTCTAACAAATACTGCCTCAAAGATTCAGCACTTCAACCCAGCTGTGTTTGAAGCACAGTTCTCAGTAAAATTCTCAGTACCAATATTAAGAACTCTGAATGTACAAGTTATGTTGTTCCTCTCTTCACGGTCCTTTGAACTTCTATACCATATGAGGTAAGTAAAATTTTGATTCTAATCAGCTGAAAAAAATTGAATTTCAAACTTATAAATAAGAAATTTGGAACAAATTCTGAAAAATTTTTCCTCATTTGCAATCTAGTTATGGAATAGCTTGGTTCCATTATGTTTAAACCATAATCAATATTTCTAACACCTACATAGCAAAAAAAGTGAAATACCTTTTCATGGGGAAAGCCCACTGCTTAGCACACATAAGAGAAATGAGAATAAACAACAGCTCCTGCTATACAAAGCCTGAGGGAATGAAATATGAAGTCTCCATAATGCAAGTGCTCAAAGTCAATAAAAACAATTGAAAAGCTGAAGTATGCATTGCAGAAATAAACACACTTGGATATAAATCTGTCCTGCATTCAAACTGTATTGCAAAACAATTCCTCATCCTACATCTTGTAGTGACTCAGCCCAACACTGCCACTTTTTAGGAAATGTGAAACCATTAATTGCCTTATCTGATGAACTAGAATCCTGCTAATGACTTATCAATTATCACAAGGCTTATCTTTCAGTTTCTTATTAACCAAAGATGTCCTGGAACAGACTATCCTTGGAATTGCTTAACATACGGAGACCAGACTACTGTGGGGGAAACAAAACATTTTGTGTTCAAAACACCCAAACACCACAGCATTAACATTCCAGGGGAAAAAAAAAAAGTCAAAGTGGATATCTTTTAGCCACGTCAGAAAGACTTTTGTACTTAATTCTGCATACCACCTTCACTTAATTCTGCATACCACTTCAGGATATCTGCTGATAGGTGTGATTTGATACAGGAAAACAGGCCAGATTTGTAGGAATAGATGGTCCCTTATTAGCTCAGACAATATCTCTGGAACAAACTGAGGGGCTCACTAAAATGCAGACCCCTCTCCAGCAAAAGCTTCAGATGAAAATTTGTACTCACTTGTGGAACAGGGCAATGGTAGATGCTTTGAAACACCTCAAATTTGACATTAGGTGGTTACCACCTCACACCAAGGAGGGCAAGAGTGTTGGAACATTGGTTTCACTTACAAGCAAGTGCAGAATGACACTGTCAGGTGAATGGACAGGCAATTAATGCAGCTGTTAGGTACACACCTAAAACTGCTTTGAGGAAGATTAAGATAGGGAGATTAAAAAAATAACTCTAAAAGAAGGTTTTGATGTTAAGTCTTAGCTGTATCAAGCCAAGCACCGGTAAATTAGACATCAAAAAAAGGAATTTTCTTGTCAGGAAAATTATCTGACTGCTAGAGCACGGGCCTGGTAATTAATACATCTGGAATCCTTGGCTTTGCCCACTGCAAGGCAGGCACTAGTAAAACTCTGTTGCCACCAAGACAGACTTTAGCTCTTCATGCTGCTGTTTTCACCAAGAGGACTGCATAGATGAGTAGGTGCACAGGCAAGAGTAACAATAATATAAGATCTTATTAAACTCTTGAAAATCAAGGTATTCCTAAATTAATTCAGTAAATTATTGAACACATAGCTATGATTATGTAGACCTTATGGTCATCAAGAAGTATTTAAAGACACTTAGAAGACCTTTACCTGTTCTGGGTGGTCCATATTAGTTCCTTTTTCTCACAAGTCTTTTATCTTTGCTGAAAAAAACCCCAAACAAAAACCCCACCCCCTAAAATTCCAGACCACCGTTGATGGGGACTACAGTTGTGCTCTTTCAGATCACAATTGATAGCTACACAAAAAATCAGGAATCCTTTGTCAAAGCCCTTCTTGCACCCTTGCAGGCTGCTAATCCTGTGACATTTAATCTAAACCAAAGGCAAACTCTTAGCTAGGGATATTTTCCCTCGCCTGTGCTGTAAATGTAATAATGGTTTTCAGAATGTGCGGGTCTGGCTCACTTCAAGCGGTTTTGCTCCTTCCTTGACTCCAGCTGCAAACCACTAAACACATACTTTTTTAGGTCATTATGGCCTAATGTCTGTGGCATTACATTATTTCAGTGACATATCTTTGAACATACCGTAATTCCAAAAACTGCAGGTCATCTTCTAGGCTAACTGGAGAGCAGGATTTTATATTAACTCCATCCTTTGTCTCCATCTCCCTATTTAAAAAAGGCAAACAAAAAAAAAATCCCACTGAAACTTCCTTTCCCATTATTCCCTTCATGGTAATGAGCCTTATAAACTTGCCCTATTAGGAAAAACCATTGCTAGTGGCAAAAAGCACACCACGACTGAGAACATCCTCGATCCCGATAAATCCTGGCCCAGAACCAAGCACCAGGATAACTAAAGCACAACACTCATAATCAGAGATTCTTAGACAAAGAAACCTTGCCAAAGAAGCCTTCTACTCCTCCCCTTAAAAAACAAACAAAAAACTCCATGCATGCACCCAGGCCAATAAAAGATGACAGCTGTCTTCAGAAAGATGCTTTTTATGGCCCTTTTCAAACGGAATCAAGGAACTAATTTTTCATTTAATACCCCCAGGTTAATCCACTGTCCTCAGATACATATTTATCTACTTAAACTCTAATTAGCTATCAAATAAAATTTATCTGGGTGATTTCTGTTTTAGAAAGGAATTCTCAGAAGAGCAAAACTTCTCTAAATCAGGTGCAGATTCTGTCATGGCTGTGACAGAGCTGCATGAGCTGTCAGACTCACCACTCCAGCCCTAAGTGACAAATTTAGTATGAGTGCACATACTCAGACATAACTCCAGGCACAATCTCTCAGTTGAGGTATGTCAGTTGTTCCATTGGGCCAGTTTCATCTCAATGGAAAATGGAATTCAGATATTTTGTCAACACAAGCTCCTTGAGGGACCATTTCCTATGAGCCAAGCTCTCTCACGAGCAGAAAATCACTGGTATTTTGAACTGGCAGCAGAAAAAAGCATCATTTGAACTATGCAAGCGCCATACATTGAAGGATTCATTCTCCTTGTTTTGTATTCCTCCCGCAGTAAGGATTTTTTCTAGCAGAAAGCAAGCAAGCAAGCATACCATGGGGAGTTTTGTCTCCATATCAGTTTTTCATACCTCTTAGTTTTCACCATGCCCAACCATAGTCAGATTCTCCCAGACACAGAACTGAAGCTTCCTAATTTTAATAAGGGGAAGGACATCAGCGCTTCTCACATTCTCAAGCACCCAGCAAGGAGAGAAAACAGAGCCATTGAACCAGATTAGGGAAGACCCTAATCTGGGCAGGATTGGAAGGTAAAGAAAATTGCAGATTTCATTCCCCACCCTCCCTATTCCATGCCCCCATGCACATACACACAATCTAAAGGAAACTGAGGGAGAACACCCCCAAAATTTTCATGTTACTTCAAAACAGAAATTTCCGTGTTGCCACCAAAGGCTGAAGTCCCTGAGGAGCCTCAGGGCACAGGAGAGCCAGGCTTGCAGCAGGAGAGGAGGACATGCAGAGCTGGGCAGAGCATGCCAGAGTGGCCCCAGAGAGCCTCCTGCATGGAAGCAGTGTTGGTGTTACACTGTTCTCTTTACACCAGCGCTTTGGGAAGCTGAGCTCTTTCCAAAAGACACTTGCTTGTTCCAAAGAGCCTCTGCTGCTGTACCCCAAGTTCCTCATTCCTTTTCCAGCATTTTGGCTGCTCTGGCACTTTTGGCTCCCCAGCACAGGACGGGCCTGGCAGGGCTGCTCATTTCCCAGGAAGCCCTTGGTGCAGACTGGGGAGCTTTAGCAAAGCACGCAGACTTTGGATGCGTATCCAAACCAAACCCAAACATCTTGAGATTCTTCCTTCACTAACTCCAAACACATTTGATATGCTTAAACATGTATTGTATTCTGTCAGGAACCAAATTACTATTTTGCTGTTCCAAATAATCAGATCTATTTTGCTGGATGATTAACAGGAATATTGCTCACCCAAAGCAATCAAACTTTCATTTACATGTTTAAGAGCCTGATCTACAGTCCCTGGAGTCTCTGGGACTATTTCCAGTCACTTTCACAGACTCTGGATCTGGCTTTAACAATTTTTTCCCCTAGATATATCCATCCATTGAAGACTGAGCTCAGTACTGTGATTTTTTCACACTGTAGCTAAAGGATGAATATACTTAAAGCTCCTTGTAAGGCCGGATATCACTAGGTAAATTGAACACAGAGGCTTGTTTTCCTTACATTTGGTTTTGATGTTCTGTTCACTGAGCCTATGACTGCAAAGGTTATAGATGATGCAATTTATTTTCCTTCTGCTTTTTACCAGTAGAATACTGCTCCTCTTCCTAGATTAAACACAGGCTTTATTACACATTTATCTCAAAATACATGTCTTTGAAAGGCCCAAAATCTAACAGCATGTTTCACATTTGCTAGTAGTCTCATTTTTATGCTGGTTTTCTAAGGAGTCTGCTTCCAAATCAGTTTTTCCTTCTAATGTCAATGGTGTGTTAATCCAGACTTTCACAGAATGAAATGCTGATCTCAAAACCTTTGGAAGGATCCTGTTCCTACAATAAGCACTGCAGACATCATCATTCCAGCCCGAATACGAAATTAAAGACATGGCAACTCTGTAAGATAATAAACTCTCTCACTTTACAGTTGATTTTATTTTGTTTCCTATTCAAACTGAAGTTATGTGCACTGGTCCTTTCCAGTTTTATCACTGCCTACAGGCATAAACCTGCTAATTTTCTACTGAGCATTGCAGAGTGTTGAATTAGCTGCAGAATTCTGATCACAGTGTTATGTGCTATGCTTGATCACATGGGCATTATCTCAAAAACCATCACACTGCTCCCTAAGTATATTGGACAACATGTAGCCACACAAACTGCACATCTTCATCTTCACAGTCCTTTCTGTGCCTTTCTTTCTATAAATACAAATCTGAAATCCAGCTCATGCTGAGAATAACTGGGTAACCAGCATTTTGCCCACAGGTTTTGCAAACCAGATTTTTTTGGTTTTATATTCACCAAATAATTTCCTTTTAAAAAGAGGCTATTATACCTCTTTATTTTTTCAGGGAAATTGAGATCTAGCCAGTAACAGGTAAGTTTATATAATTTGACAATAACATGCAGTAGGATCTGCATTAGGAAATTTAATTGACACTGCTTTTACCTCAGAAGTTTCCCAGGTACTTGGTTTGACCTCAATTAGTGTCTAAAACTGAAGGTAGATCTCCTCATTGATGGGTGTCACATTGCAAGTCTGTTTTACAGTATTGCTCTGACACCAGCCAATTACATGGACTAATTGAGAGCAAAACATTCCTCCAGTGCTTTGTGTTAGCCAAATCTTCAATACTTTCCAGAGGTCTACTCTGAATATGTGCCTGCATGCCACCCTGAGCTCATGGGCTTTTAGCAAATTATCTTCCTCTTAATTGGCCACAGTTATGTGTTGATCACTTAAATATAAGTAAAATTTTAACTTGTATATTCAGGGTATATTTTCACTTTTCTTATCAAGGGAATAAAGTTAATTGTAAGCAATACAACAACCTAAAATAAGCTGTAAACTTTCAAATATTGGAAGTAACTGTGACACTTTTATTCTAAATACTGTTCATCCAATGTACAGGACACTGTAGTTAGAACAGTTTTTTTCCTGAGAAAAAGAAGGAAAATAATGGTAGGCAGTGTTCTTAATTTTTAGTTACTCTTCCTGTTTTGAAAAAGCAGCAATGAAAAGAGTTACTGATGTGCTCCCCCTCTTGCCCAATATACTACTCTAAAACCCCATTACTCAGCTATCACTTCCAAGGCTTCATACTTTGATTATTTTCACAGCTACTGCAAAGCAAAGCCTATTTACAAAATCCCTATTTCCATGTAAGAAAGAAATGAATATGCAGATGCTCAAAGGGGCCAGGACTGAGAGCAAGCTTTCCACAGCCTTTCTACCTTGACAGCAATTAAACATTTCCAGTGATTTTGATGAGACCCCCAACCAGGATTTTCTCAGTTCAGTCTCATACATGATCAAGATTTGAAAGTTCTTTAGGTTCAGAGGAAGTGAAAACACAGGCTATGGGCTTGATTCAGTTCCTAAAGAATGTGATGGAAAGGCTCTCCTGAACCTGACAGTGCCTAATAAGCTCCTGCACTTCTGTCAAGCACTGTACAGAAACATCCAAATCTCCAGAAATGGGTGAAATAATCAAGAGTAAACAAACCAGTAAAACAACACATTTTTTATGTAATTCAAAATTGAAATTAATAAATATTAATATAGAAATCTATTATTTCTATTTATCAAGGAAGAAAAAGAATTGAAACCTTAAACTGCAGTAACACTTAGATGTGCTTCCTAAACTAGACAGTTAAGAACAATGGGCAGTATCAGATACCATGCAAGATGAAATACATCAATTGCTTCTCCCTCTGAATACAAGCGAGAGGTTGTTTCAAAATTATTTTCACAAGCAGAGAGAGATACAAATTCATCTGAATCACCTAATAACCTTTAAAAATTTATAGATGAATACCTAAGGCTTAGGAAGATTCAGATCCTTAAGATGCTTTCCATAGAACATTGATACATACACACATTTTACTCTCAATACTTTTGAAACAGCTGCAAATTTTTATAGAAATGACAATTACTAGCAATAACCTTTCAAGCAATCACTGTAATATGTAGACAGTATGTAATGAAGCTCAATTAGCCCTCAGTGAAGTCTAAGTGAGAATTTATTGAGTAGACATGATCATCTGCTTTCCACTACAGCTGATTAGCAAAGGATCTACTCATCACAATCCGAGTAAAAGATAGCACTTGTTCTCTGGGAGGAGCTGAAGAAGGAAAGTAGGTAAGGGAAAGAAAACAAGCTGCAGCCTCACTGCTCTCTCTGAGACCACTGCCCGCCCATGCTGACAAGGGACAAATTCCAGAGTAACCAAAACATTTGGTTGCTTTCTCTCTCCACTGCTCTCTTAGTAAATATTATGCCAAGTACCTCTTTAGCAAACACTGCTGTAAATAGCCACCTGTTGGCTGCAGTGACACTGAAAAAGCCAAGCACCAGCTAACCTCCTTCAGAGGCATTTACACCATCTTCAAACTGGTAAAATAGGCTTGATCTAAACTGCTTCGGCAGAGCTTCCTTTGCTAAAACATGTGCTAAGTGCTAGACCTAAATAAAATTTACATCCTAATCACCACTGAAGTTGCATTTTGTTAAATGCCTCTCCACATCTTACTCCTGTATTTAAGAATGTCTGGGGTTTTTTTTGGGGTGTTTTTGTCCAAGAGGACAGAGATGTCACTAATGCCAATCCTGACAAGAACAGCCAAAAGTTACTAAAAGCCTAGAGGTCTGTGCTCTGTAGGGAAACTTTCCAGTTTAAGTTTTGGATGCATATTTTATGACAAAGAGCACAAGGTGCCTTCTGTCCAATGCAATTCATCTCAATTAAGTAGAAACACCAAGACAGGGACTCACATGGTACAAAAATGAGCTAATGCATTTAGCAAGCTGTGAGAAAAAAAAGAAGTTATTACAAATACCAGACTAACACCACCATATAGCCAGTAACTATACACAATACATGACCATCCTTTCCTGAAAAGGAGAATGCATCATTTTAGAGGAAGGTTCTCAGACAAAGCCCAGCAAACAGCCCTTTCTAGGCACCCCAGCTCAATTTCCACAAGCATCTCCCAGAGCAGGGGAAATGCTGCAGCACATTTACCAAGCACTCTCGAGATATTACTTGATGAAAGAGGCTACTGCTCTTCACAGCAGCTTCCAGGGAATCCCCAGAGCAGCCATTACTGAGGGAACATCCAGGTGTTGCTGAGCTTGAACAGGAGAAGGGGCTGGGAATGAGAGGAATTCTGCTCCCCTGCCCACCCTTTTTGTTTCTCTACTTTTCTCTCAACTACAACCACATCCCATTTCTGAAGAAGTGACAGACAGCTCCCAAAACTTAACCACCTGGCCTTTATCAATAGGCATAACCAAAAAGGCCCCAGGACCCAGGCCAGATGGAAAGAAATACTCAGCAACATTCGCAAACAAAAGCACTTACAGCTAAAGCCTTGTTGTTTCTTGGTGAAGTTTAGCATTGTTTATTGACAGGTCAGCACTAAGAGTAAATAATCTCCTCTAGGAATTGGTGTCAACACTTCTCTGAGCACTGCTAATTGTTACTCTGTATTTATGTCTCTTACACACGTTACCACAGGAAAACACAGCCAGTAAATTGCTTCACCTTCATGCAGCAAAGCAGCACCTGAAGTCAAACACGGTTTGCTCACTCAGCATTTTAGCAGTGCACAAAAGGTGCTGCTCACAAGCAAACCTGAAAACATTCAAAACTGTATTTGTTTCATGATTAAGTAGGAACAAAGTTTGAGGAGCTTTTCTGCTTGTTTTTACATCTCAACCATGCGAGTTGCTAACTCTGATAGAAAACAGATTCAGAAACACTAAAATATTTCCACTGAATTTTGTCACTTTTCGCTTGCCAGTCTCCCAAGTTGCAAAGACTTCATTTCTACCAAATGCTACTTGTGGCTTTTTGATTATATGTTAAAAACTTTTAAATGCTGCTTGCAAACACAGCATGTTAGCAAATATTTAGTTCTGTTGCAAGGGGACTTGCAATCAATTTTCAAAGCCCATAAGAGGAACATAGCTTCAGTGCCTTGCAGGGACCTGGGAGTAGGATGGCAGGAGATGGCAGCAAGGACAGAAGGCCATGGAGAGCCCTTCATATTAGAGCTCATTCATTAAATACAACAAAAGTACACAAATCTTAAAGATTTGCATGTTCCATCATCTGTGAGAGGGATGGCCTCGTTCCTCAGAAATAGAAAATGCTGTTCTTCACTTCAAAAGCTTTAAAATATCAGTGGGAGATATTTTATTTTAATCAAGCCCAGGAAATTCAGGTTCCAAGCCAGCACACATTCCTGTCCCTAATTTTTTTTTTAATTAAAAAAAACATGGCCTCAGGAAGAATATTTTGCACTTAAAATTAACATAATATGTAACAGTTTAACTTTTTCCCCAAAATATTAGTATAGTAACAAGTATGAAGCAGCAATCATATGAATCTTACAAATAAATATTTGCAGAATGTATAATAAATTAACTGTTTTAATATTTGTGCTTTAGAAATCAAAACAAAATAAGAATGCATTCTTAAAAAGTGTTGATGCTCACTAATCAGACAGGTAATCTTTATGCTGCACATGATTTCAGAGCCCAAAAATATTTCTCAATAACAAAGGACCAATCTAGACATTATTCGTGTGGTTTCAACAGGAATTTCATAAAGCCAGACTTCCATAAAGAGATAAAAGTGGATCATGTGGTTCCAGAAACACGAGCTTCTGAAAAGTACTCATACATTGTTAATCCCCAGCACTGAAGACACCAATCTAGCCTTAATAACTTTCACTCACAAAAATGTCATGATACCTCAAAAGGAACCCAAACCAACTTTGTGAGAAACTGGCTTTTCTTATTTCTGACGATGCAGTTCTCCGTTGCTGGAAGCTTTTGTTTTTCACCACGAAAGCAATGAAGTTAGGAGGCCTAAGATTCTCCCACTAATCTTAAATTAGTGTAGGACCAGTAAACTTCACTTCAAAGAGGAGGAAAGATTACAAGAAATCACAGACTTAGCATGAATTCAGTAGCTGGTGGTGCTGTATGAGAACCCCTTAAGCTGTTGCAGAGAGGGCCAAACAAACCCTGGACCTTGCTGGAAGGGTACCCAGACTAAACAGCTTCTCTGCTTCATTCTGGTTGCCCCTCCTTCAGAAAATAAAGGCACACACCCAGAGCCTTGAGACTGCTTGGTGAAGTTGTATCTGCGACTGCAAGGGATCACAAACTGTTCACCAACTCTCAGACCACGTTTTTATCTGTGTCTGTCTTTCCCTTTATACAGCACTTTCAGAGTCAGGAATTCAGCATTATGAAAGCAGCAACAGCTTTGCAGTGCGTGGAGGGACTGTTTGGGAACAGATGTAGTCCTGTGGGTGGGGATGATTCCTAGACACAGAGGGTAAAACCCTGTGTCAATAGTACGAGATTCACTGAAGGACCTTCTTACCTAAAAAATAGGTAAAAAGCATGTACAAGAACAGATCCTTATTTCATTAAACTATTGCTCTTAACACCTTGTAGGCTGGATTAATGCATTTTATGGTGTGTTAGATTAGAGGTAATTCACTGCAACAATCAAACCCAATTCTTAGGTTCTTGGGCCTTTTCTCCCTTGACTGGTCCTATGATCACAAATCCCCTTCCTGATCCAATGGCACAACAGAGAAAAAGCTGGAAGGAAGAGGAGTTTTTCACATTGCTCTGCTAGAATTTAAATCTATTTCACTCTCATCACTGGTTTGAAAAGTTGTATTAAACTTTCATTTTAACTTTGTGTAGTGCCAGGAGCATTAGCACAAAACTGAAATACAGACATTTTCACTATGAAAACACAGAACCACTATGATTATTTTAAGTTGTTATAAAATAATTTCCACATTTCTTTAGCACTCAGCCTATTTGAAACTTGTTTTTTGAGAACATCATAGGTAACAATGGCCTGCTTTAGATAGATATAATGATGTGACAGCCTCTTTTGTTTCAGTTGTTTAAAATATAGCACTTCAACTTATGTTATAGTAAAGGAAGCAAATCTCCCCTATTACCAGAAAAACAAGTGTTATGAACACATGGAATTCTGCTAGTATACTAAAGGTATAACCACAATAATAAAATAACTCTACATACCTGGAAAGGTTTCTTGAATGCTTATTAATGTTGCTTCTGCATTATAAGGTGGGAAAACTCCCCAAACTATTTTTGTATTTTAAAGTATTTTCAGCTTGGCAAGGGACAAATATTCTGACACATAAAGAGGACTAATTAAAAATTAAAATGTCACCCTAAAACTTCATTTCACTCATTGTAAGCTGAACAGTAACTATTAACTAAGAACCTCTGAGCTCCCGGCTAGCCCAACTAGGAACTGAAGCGTTTCCCCAGGCAAGACATACTTACATTAGCTCTGGTCGGGGCTGTGATTACACTAATTGTCCTTAATTGCCCCCACTCACCTCACTTTGTACCCCTCCAACTCCTGCAGGGACTCGATGTAAACTCAGGCTGAAATGTGGGAGGCTGCTATGGTGCTGCTGTAGAACCACCCCTGAGGAACTGGAGTACACCGAGGGTCTCAGGAGAAAACAGGATTTTAGCTATCAAGTAAGAGACTTGCTCTCTCCTGCCAGCCAAGGATTCCTGTAAATTCTGGTATTGGGTCTGCTGTGTGCAGGATCTGTGTGTGAACTCTGGTTCCTCTGAAAATCCAGGCTTTTCTGCAGTGTATTTTTAAAAAGTATTTTTTCCTCCATGATCTGGGATACTGAAGGTGCCACTGCCTCTCCTCTGCCTCTCTGTTCCTGAGAGATATCCTAGAGCTCAATACATTTTTACTTCAGTTCACAAGTCCTATTTCTACTTTTCTTTTTACTCCTGTGTCAAGTTAAATATGTTCCACATTGAAAGACACTGATAACACTGACAGAGTGTGCTCTGCTATTCTACCCAACAAAAGCTTTGTCTTGAAATGAACCTTTCCCTCAGCAGACAAAAGTGAAGGGCACTAACATCAAATGAAAACATGTAGCTCCGTTTATTAGGGCTGTTGGTTTGAATGCCAAGTTCTCTGTACAGGATTAAGTGCATTTTGTATGCAGCTGGAATATGTCATAGATACATTTAGGTCTTTGGATTTTAACATTCCCAGGTGATTTTTTTTTTCCTTCTGTCTTAGCCTTTAGTGCAGAAAGAACTCTGATTATGTTTTAAGTTCTCCCATTGTGAATAAAATATTGTTATTAAAATTAATGCAGTACTATTGAAAATAACACCTATTTTCAAATTGAATTAATATAAAGCAATGTTGGCAAAAGAAATGCTAAAAATTTCAGATTTTATATACTTTTTTGGAATGAAAGCATTTTATCTTTAGTATCTCTTCAAATATCTATTCCCAATACAATATTTGGTGTTGTGACTATTTAAAGCAGTGCTGAAGTTTTTGAATGGTTTTACTCATATGTGCTCAGCTCCTCACAAGTAAAATGAGCAGAAAACTTCACCACTGTTTCAAAACTTTGCAAATTTTCCAAACAAAGAGGCAGCCATCTTCTTCCATGTGCTTTTGAAACAATACATTTGTTCCACCCAACAAAAGCAGGGTTTGTGCCTGCTGTAAATAACTGATATGTCTTATAAAATCTGTTGCTCACTTATCACTGATGTAAACCCTAGTGAATCATAGATATATTCCGTTGATTTCTGGGGGCTTTGGATATAGTCATTAGGCAAAGTAATTTCTTACAGTTTTGTTAAAGTAGCCTTTTGGCAATCATGATGTTCTGCATGTTAACATCAAGGGTTCTTTTATATGTATTCTGATTAGGTTGATTTTGGCTTTGTTTATTAAATAATATGAATAATAGTCATATAGGAATTTATTTTGAGTGGTGCAATTAAGAGATATATAGAAAACTTTTATAGGAATACAAACAAAAAGGAACTGAATAAATGAATTGGTTGTTTCATATATGTAAACAATTCCTATGATCATCCTCTGGCCTGCCACCACTCAAGTCTAGCATGCTTCTATCAGCTATGTTTTTGTAGGAGATTAATATAAATGGGAAGTAGATGAAGATAATTATTAGCATTTAATCATCATTATTATGTTTGAGAACTCATTTATTCAAAGAAATGCCCAACATACTCTTTTTCTTTATACACACCCTTGCCTTTGGACTTTTAGGCAGGAATGGTGGCTTGTTATGCTCCTTCCCACTGTGTAGCTGGTCAAAAAATGGAGGCCTGTCTGCTGATAAGGACCTTACCAGAGTTACTTATATCTTTGACACTTCCATGCTGTTTTACTGCACTGGCCAGTATTTGAAGTCAGCCTTGAAGACCACCCAGAAGTGCCAGCTGGTGCAGAACTCTGCTGCTCACATTCTTAGTAGAAAGGAGCTGCTATCACCATAAAACAAACTGTGCTCAGTGTTTTGCTCTGCCTATCTTTTGCTTGGTGCTACAGCAGTGTGCAAGTTGTCCTGGGGAAGGCCAGAGCGTCTGGCAACCGAGTGCTTGAAGCTGCCTCTCCTACTGCTCCATCATGGCTTGCTTCTCTCAAGCTCTTTGATAAAACCTTTAGGACCAGAGGCAAGCCACATTGAGTAAAAGATCAAACTCTTCCCCTCTGGCAGTTTGTCAGCACAAGAGCTCGGTAGGGCATAGTGCACATTTGTTATGGCAGGTTTTTAATTACATCTTTGATAGAGCAGTGATAGGATTCCATATGTGAGAGTAACGCAGCTTATGAACTGGTACATCAGAGTTGAAACAAATTTAGGTCAGATCCTCACCTGATGTAAATTAACTGTTTCACTGACTCAAAGGGAATTCTGTGTGCTTCTCAGAGCTCAGAGTCTGATTCCTGGTGAGATTTTACTAAAATGTTTAAGCCATAAAAATTACAAAACAATAGTTATATTACTAAATGTAAATTTAAGTTTCTCTCTCTCCCAACGCTGGAGCTCACGATGTTACTAAACTGTTGGTGAACTTTTAGGAGAAGCAGACCATGTGTTGACCTGTGTAAAACACATGAAACCTTGAAAATATTAGAAGGTTGTGGACTTTGGAACTGTGAACCTCAGCTGGAACTTCCTGCCGACTGCTCTCCCGGTTAGGAGGCATCAGGTCGAGTTTTGTGCTGTGTGGCGAGCAGCATGTCTGATCACAACTGACAGACTGCTTCCACAGCACACATCAAGGATGAATGCTTCATCTGCTCCAGAGCAGGACTGGAAAAAGGGTTCTGACTAAGGCAAGCTAAGAAAAAAAGGCCTAAGCGGGTAAGATGATTTATTTATAATATAATGTTCATAATTTATTATCTGTAAATGACAACGGATTTGTGTGTATGTGTGTGTCTGTAAATTTTGGGAAACTGATCAGTTCAATTTCAGTAAGAGCCTCATTGAAAATAATCTAAGTTTCTAAGTAGTGTTCTGTACCTATCTTTAATTATATAAATTGTGTGCTCTTTATTTTATGCACTTGTTTATATTCAGTAAGTACCAATTTAATTTGATCTAGATAAAACGTTCATAATAAGGACATCCCACTGCAGCCTGCTCCCTGCAAAGCTTGGAGTCACCCCAGAGCTCCACACTCAGCTCGTGGGACTCGGCCCAGCTGTGCACAGCTTCCATTGCTGCCAAAGACCCATTGCCAATGCTCACCAGTTTAGGCTCTCACTGCCAATTTTAGAGTACAGACTGACTTCAGAGAAGGAGATCTTTACTTTGGATGTGCCTTGTAGTTCTCCTCTCCTCTTTCTCTCTCCACCCCACTAAAGGTTACCTAAAGGTCAAATATTGAGGCTCTTTTCCACTCAGGCTGACCAAGATGTTATTTTACTAATTGCCCCCAGAAGACAATAGGACTGTCAGTGTTGTCAGTGTAAAACCAGAAGAGTAACTGGTGCAGATGGAAGTGGTAGAAACCAAAGTAAGAGCTCTAAGTATTATTTCCACTGGCTTTGGTAGGTCCCAGCCCAGTGCAAATGATGTGTATGTTGAAGTATCCTTGAAGCAGCAGGCTCTATGAAAAAGTGATTGTAAATTAGGATCCCATGAAGAGAATAAAATAACAGGAATGAGTTTCAGCTACTACATTAAATCCTGCTCTGAAATAAGATTCTATGGGTAGGGGCCTTTTTCAGTTCCTGCTCCCATAGGAACTGGGGCATCAGCCCTACCACAGAAGAGAGCAGAAGCCCACATTACTGTGCCAGTGTGGAGAACAGGGAAGAGAACACTGCCCTGCTCTGACCTGCCCTTTGGTTTGAACCCTGGCTCCTTTCACATTTCTGCAGCCAAAGCTCTGCAGGGAATAAAATGCCCTTAGTAACTGACATAGTTTTGCACCTCTCTTCTCTGGATGTCCAAATCTGGACAGGACCATGGCCAGAAGTTTTGAACAGATGGAGGGAGGCATGATAGCAGAGCACGTTCCACTATTTTTGCTCCTATGACATTATCAAACATGGGAATTAGGTTGGCATCTGAACCTCAACAGTTTTTGAGGGGCTGACCTCAGTCTTCTGTAGAAGACTGCAGGGGAACAAAATACCTGATGTGTATTGATCTTTTGCAGGGAGAACCAGCACACAAAAGCAGTGGACACACGTGTGTGACGAGACAGGTAGATAGAGGAGACAGAATGCCTGACTATCAGATTCATCCTCCCATTCTTCATCTGTGAGCTCAGGCCAAGACTTGGATGCCTGAAAACATGCTGAGATTTTAGCCCAAGGGAAGAAAATGACAAGGCATTGACCCAAAAAGGGAATGTTCAAGTCTTATGAATTCTTTCATCCTGTTTATCAAACAGAATCTTCAGCTTTTCCAAACAGAGCATTTTCATTTCATGCTTCCATTTTCTATATCACATGCACAGAGAAAACAACTGAAAATGTTCTAGAAGGATCAACAGTATATTGCAGTAGAGAGGCAATTCTATTTTATGCTCTGATTTCCACCAGTATCCCTCAGGTTTGTGTGGATAGCCAGTACCTGAGGCCTCATGACACTGTTACTGTGAGCACAAGGAATTAGTGACAGAAGTGGCTTCACAGCTATACTGTGTTATTTTCCCACTGGTGTTTCTCAGGTAATTTTGCTCTGCCTGATTAAAGCCTTTCCCCCTCAGACTTGCCACAGTTAAGCTCTAGAAGGTAGAAGATAATAGCTGGGAAGAAGGTAACTGTGACACATACAACAGGGCATGAGCTGTAGATTTTCAGGAAGCAACAGAACCCTTGGAATTTCATCTTCTGATGAGTAGGTGAATCTGAACAGAAGATGCTGCTTAAACAACAACAACATATTTACTCGATTTCCTCTGTAAATTGGGTCTGAGGGGGAAGTGATGAGAATTTAGCAGAGCAACAAGCAAAGAGAAACAATATTGATTCTTTTAGCTCTTATGAAAATGGCAGCTACATGGACCTGAACCACATGACCAATAAACAGGGACACAAAGAAACAGCTGTTTCCATAAATGAAGACAGAGTAACCTACAGTGACTTGTCAAAACCCCCCCAATTTGGGAATATGCAGAACTAATCCCAGCCCTGGACATATCTAATGCATGTACCTGTCATGCTGCACATGTCAATTGTACTTGTTTGTCCTTACTGAGACGTTAAGGACTGGCCACTCCTCACCTTCTATTCATCTTTTCTGTGCTCTTCACCTGTTCAAAACACCTCTTTATAATGCATTTGCCATCCTTTCCCTCCAAATAAAGAGCCTGATCCAAGTGCTACTGAATCAGTGGAAAACATCCCACTGCATGGATTTGGATTAAGTCCTTAATGTGTGTGAGCAGTTCCATAAGAGGGCAGAAAAGACAGTAAAATAATCTTACCCAAAACATCTGTGAATTTTGCTAAGATCTCAGGTGAAGGAGCACAAATTTTTAAAGATATAAATAATATACCAAGTAACTTCAAAGGTATAACTTGCCATGTATAATTCTCGATGTTACTAAATGATATAAATAAATTTCCAGCTTTCACGATTTCAACAAAGAAAGAAATCACCAGAAAAGAAACATTACAGAGACATTACAAGCCACAGGGGAGGGAAAAAATTGTCTTCAAGCTGATGGCCCAATGAGCACCATGTTGGTCAGGATGCAGGAGGGTAAGGGTTATCCACCTCCATTAAATTAGTGGGGCCTTTCACTGTCCTTATTTATTTAGAGGCTATAAACTTAATATTTGGCCAATAAACATGATGATAATAAATATTCATCTTATGTGGATTTTATACTGTTAGAGAATGTGTCTTATTTCACAGCTTGTCAGTACAAAAATATGACCAAAAAAGGCTTGTCCCAGCATCCTCTGAAGCCTTAAGTATTCTTTCCCACTATTTGCAATAACAATCATGTTGGCTTCTTAGTGGAAAAATTCTCAAGTGACTTAGAGTTAGAAATCCACATGGGAAGAATAATACCATTACTATTATTATCATTACTAGTAGTATTAGAAATAATATAATAATAAAGAAATAAATGCATATTTGTGCAAAATTTGATCCTGTATATCTAAAAATTGCTAATGAAACACTGTATCATTTAAAATTGAACATGCTGTAAGATTTCCATGCTGAATAACACAAGACATTACTGAAGGAATGCTGATTTATTGGCTTAAATATGTATTTACTTATCCCCAGTGCCATGATGATACACAAGGAGCAGCTCAGCATAAAAAGGAGTCTAATTCCTCCGTGGCATAATAGAAGTGAAGTCAGGAGGTAGAAAGGATTAAATGAGATAGAAAACTGTTACCTGCAAGCAGCAACACTTGTCATTGTAGAAGAGATGAGGGCTACAAATGGGGCCTGTTTGCCTCCAGATTAAAGTCTGCATACTTTGAAGGGGTCTCCTTTTGGTCTGTAGGAAGGAAACACGAGAAGGAGTCAGTCTTCTTCTTAAATATTATCTCAGACAGGAAACACAGCCTCTACAGAAAAATCAAGGAACCTCTCATCAAAGCTTAGCTGAAGACATAAAATAAATAAATAAAAAGTCATTCCTTTGCTAGGATCCCTGTGAAAGGGCATTGAGTTCTTGCAGCAAAGTCTCCTTTTTCTTTGTTCTTAACAGGGATAAAACTGTCCTGGCCAGTCCCCAGGGACAGGGCTATGCTGGATGCAGTCTCAAGTACTTTAAATGGTTAAAATGGCATTTTGTTCCTACAAGCTGATCCCAGATTACCAAACGTGTTCCTGTTGTGCTTCCATCTCCTCCTGACAAGAGCTGTACAGCCTGAGAGGGGGTCATGCTCATCCTTCTCTGATTCAGACTTACAGAAGAATCAGAGGGAAAAGAAGAGGGTCCATCCAGCTCCTTCCTTTGCCTTCTCTGATGCTGGGCCACATGGAACAGCTGGAGCTCAAACCCAAAGTACATTTGCACCCTTAAGGGAGATGAAACTCACACCATTACAAAACCCCTTTGCTGATGCAACTTTTTCAGTGCTGTGAATTAAATAACCTATACCAACAAACTGGTTTAATCTTCTTGTCAGCACTTCTTGGTTAAGAGCAGAGGGAAGAATCAACTTCATGAACTAGGGGTAACTCCCAAGAATTGTTGCTGAATTACCTCAACTTCAGCAAATAACTGGGTTGGTATTCTTAAGATCAACAACCACCATTGTGACAGAAATTTAGCTGCTTATGTTCTGTGCATAATGAATAGACTATTGAAATGACAAATTTTAGATGCTATTCCTCCAACACAGATTTCTCAGATTACTGAACTAGACATGTTCCCCAAATTTTGACCAGTGGCAGTTACTCATTTAACCCTTCAGTCCTCAGTGTATCTTTGTGTTAAATATTCCCAGTAAGTAAAACACACCCAAAGAGCTCAAAGAATTTTTACCCCAGTTGATATTTTCTGTCTAGTATACACTCATCAGGTGAAAGGATATTAGGGAAGATAATCCTCTGGATTACATCTTTTTAAATAAGTCACCAAAATGTTTTCAAGAATCATTGGTAAGAGAAGAAACAAGACTGAAAGAGAGGCAAAGCAAATGTCTTCAGTAACTCAACAGTAAAATGAAATATAAAAATCCTGAGCAAAACATCTTGAAATCAAAGTTCCCAGGAGATCACGACCTTTGCCTCCTGTGATTTATCAAAGTGAGAAGTCTTTAATGGAATTATCACAGAAGACATTAATTTGCCCCCCTGGCTCACAGCATTAAACACAGCAATTACCCTGGCAAGCCCCCAGCTTGTGTGATCTGCTTTCCAAATGGCAGCAGTGATGATTCACTGCACCCTCAGAGCCATTTATGCCTTATGTACTTAGGAAAATCAGCTGCAGGTTCTTGGGAGCGAGTTGGTCTCTTTATTCCTAATATCAAAAAGACACTCTTCATGGAATTCCCTCAGCACCTGAATGCTGGGGCTGTCCTGACTGAAGTTTAGATTTTCTCTAAATAGTTATAAAAAAATAATAAATATTATTGGGAAGTTTTATAATTTGGTCTTAGAGCGAAACCTCCTTTCTGGACCTTACAGTGGTAAGATTAGCACAGTCACTGTGTCAGACTCAGATCTCCTCCAGTCTCTGTCCAGGGCATCCTCAGAGGAAGCTTCTGTGCCTTTTGCCACACAGATAATTTATTCTGCAGCAGAGCTCCATGTACCTGACCCACAGAGCTGTTAAGATGTGCAGGGACACTGTGACTAGAAAAACAACAGTGAAATAACCACTTCCCTATTTATTCACCTTTATTCATCAAAGATACACAGCAAAAAACCAAAACTATGTAAGTTTGCATGCAGACTGTGCTAGACCTGACCTTTCTTTGCTTTCTTTGCTAATCTGCAGTGCCTATGATAAAGTTCCTGTGAAGATCCAAACTATTTCACTGTAGCACGCTCCTGGTATTCCTTTCAGATGTTCTTCATTTCTCTTCTTTCCTGGGCTGGGGTCTTTAATGGTTTGACTTTTCTCTGCTCATAGACTCCAGTTTAAGCATGAGAAGCCCCTGATAGCTTGGTTAGACTTGGTTCCCCAGGCATATAAGCATAATTCACCATGTGATCAATTTATTCTAAGTATAATTTATGATGTGATCAATTCATTGCCATGCTTTGTTTTCTCCTCCCCAGCCTTTCCTAATGTAACTCTTTAAAGCTGACCAGGATAACATCACCTAAGTAAAACGAGATGGATATAATATTTGCTAAAAAAAATGTAAGCCCCCAAACCTGCAGACATTTTTGTTTCCTCACTAATAAATGGAATTTAAAAGGTCAGTAGCTGAAAACAGTTTTTTAAAAAAATGACAGATAAAAGGGCAGGACCTTATCAAGTAAAATGACAAGATCCTACACAATTTCTGTATCTGTACACCTTAATTTTTATTTAGCTATGAAAGGAAAGCTCAAAAGGAACCAAGAGGGTCCAGAAAAGCAATCCTTCTTTGAAGAAGAAGCTGAAAGAGGCACAAGTTTTTAGGAATGAGCAGAGAGAATGATTTCTCAGATACAAGAGATGTGATGTTATCTCTTCCACAATTTAAAGCACAGAGGGAGAAAAAGAAGGTTTCAGTACTCTTGGGAGGTCTGGCAGATTTACATTTCTGGCTTAAATGAGATTTTAACTTCCCAGTGATACAGTGATATTGGATAGACTACAACCACACAGAACTATTTTGCTTCCTCCAATATTAAATGGCATGTGAGAGTGGAAAGTAATCATAATGGCAGAAGTGAGTTGCCTAAAAGATTCACACCAGATGACCACATTTAAATGCACTCCAGCTTGTTTCTTTTCATGTTTGGAGGGAATATGTATTGCAGAAGATAGAAACACAGTGTAATTAAGTACAAATATATTTTAGCTTCTAAAAATAGATATGCCTCAGAGTTTTCATCATTGTCTACATTGTTTCTCAGTTATTTCTCTGATTCTAAACATGCTGCCTGGTGGCTACAAAACCTTGTGCTCTTGTCTGCATATTTCTGTAGTAATAAGAAATTGAGCCATCACTGATAGGAAATGCTGAATCAGGCCTATATGGAAAGAACATGAAAATAGAAGTAAATTAAAACAGATGTATTTCACAACATCTGAAGGTGTTTGGAAAGCGAATCTAGATGGTTTTTTTATCTATATAAACTGAGTACATCAGTTTAATAACCTAAAATTTCTTGGTAGCTTTTACTCAGGGAGCTGAAGACATCTTCAAATGATTATTATTGTAGATACAGCTCTTGGAGCAGGTGTTTAGTCCAGGTAAGCAGTATCCTGTAGGATGGAGGATGTGTGAAGACAGTGGTTTGCAGTCACATTGGTAAATAAAATTAATGTCTATTTTTTGCTTCACGAACATTAAGTGATGCCACAAAGTTTCCAGTCAGAGCCTGTCTTGGAAGTTCTAGTAAGGGACTTGAAACTAGCCACAGCAAAGAGATCTTGCCTGTTTCCAGCATTTCAAATACATTTCTTAAGTAATTTTTTCCAGTCACACTGTACAAAAGTGTGCGAAATTTGTTGCATCTAATATTTTTCTGCAACAAAACTAACCTGTTCAAACATAGTAGATTCAAAGATAATTTAATTGTGTCTATGTTAGGACTCTTAAATAATATGATGGAGAGTAAACAAGGTTTTGCAGAATATATATATTTTGATTTACTTCTATTTCTATTACAGTTCCTTATTGCATCGATATAAACCAAGCCAGTGTTATTTGAAATTAACAGAAAAGCTTCCACTATGAGATGAGCTTTGTATGCTGATTTTTGCTATGTTGCTGGTTGATATCAATAATATTATGGAACTACACATTTTCTTCATGTCTTTCACCAAACGCTTAACTGGAAGGAACCTGTGGATATATATCCTAAAAGAGAATGTTTACCCTCTGTTTAAGAATTCATGCCCATACTTAGTCACCTAAAGAAATTCTAGAATTCAACAAGCACCCAAAGACTATTTTCAAGCTCTGAGTATCTTCAAATGTGATTTGGCAGTGTCTCAGAAAACAGGGGAATCAGTACAACCACAAAACTTGCTTCCATTTATTTTCTCCTTTTTTTCCAAAACAGCTTCCACATTGATAGCTGTTTTCCTACTCAGTCCTTGCATCTGTATTAAGAACTCTGGGACTAGATAAGGCTATTGACTTCATTTGAGTATATCAGAAGGCTCCTGTATTTAATTTATTGTGATAATTTTGACAAGACACAAGATACTACAGAAGTAGATTCATGAAAATATAATGTAACTCCCAGAGATTTTCACTGTCAGTAATGTACACAAATTTTAAATGCTGTTCAACTGCCAAAGGAATGAAGTTGAGGGATGAGATTGGATTTTTTTATTATTTATTAGACCCTCACTATCTTATGCACAAGTGATTAATTCCATCAGTGAAACAGGGATATGTATGCCAGCTGAATCAGAGTCTGCTCAGATCAGGGAGAAGAGGTTGAATCAGCTGCAAACCCATTGATATCCTATGCCTTTGGCTAGAGAAGTATCTTGGAGAAGCTACAAAAGAAAAACAAAGATACAAACAATAAATATGGACTTGCTGTGTTCTCATCGTTTTGCCTGGGATCCCTGCAGTATTTAAGA
>VZTN01007963.1:1935-131488 GCA_013400515.1 Erpornis zantholeuca | reverse complement strand
CATCCCATTATTAGAGAGTCAGGGGAACTGCTCCAGAGTTTCTGATTTCCAACTTTTGTCTGAGCTCTGAGACAACAGCAGAACTCTATTTCTCCATGTTCTCTGCACCAGCACCTACAGAACTCTTTTCCCTTTAGAAGTGCCCTACTGACACTCTGGAAAAGGCCCTGCAGGTCCAGCAGCCTGCAGGGTACCAAGTTGTCTGAATGTTGTCACCTCCATTATGTGAGCAGGAATGTTATAATGGCAGTACAGGTTAAAAATCTGCCACTTTTATTGAGTACCCTAGTAATTCTTTACTGATCAATTGATAGAGGGGACTAGGTATTGCTAAATAATTTGGAATATAACCTGTGTAATGAGACCACAGCTTGTCCTAGGAATTTTGTAAATGTATCACTAACTAATGGAGGTGAGTACATCCATGTCTGAGGTGCCAGCCAATGAACAGGAAGACTTGGGTTCCCCATCCCAGTCCCACATTGACTTGCAGGGTGAACTTGGTAGAGTCATGTAAGCTTTTGATGCTTTTGTTAAATGGGGGTGATTGTCCTTTTTGTGGGATTGCAGGGATGTGTACCACAAAGCCTCAGTTATCTCTGCAGTGTAGCCCACAGACATATCTAAGAGGAGAGTTTCTTAGCCAGAGCCTATTAATATCCAGTGCACAATCTTCCAAGAAACATCCCCATATCCACTAATGGATTAGCCTGATGGATAATTGAAAAGATTCTGCTTCCTTTAGGGCCAAAAGAACTCTTCTTGTGTGCATGTCTGAATAAGGTTCAGTCATACAAGCAGTTTTAAATTTCCAGGACTTGGAACACTTTAGTTTTCCTTAGTTTGTAAACAGCTTTACAGCTGTTAACAAACTCAACAAGAAGACCTTGGGTAAACCTTGTTTTCAAATATTGATCTCCATTAAAGGCAATTTTTCTCCCTGTTGAAGTTATTTATAGTCTGCTGATGACCCCTTTGGGTGTTAATGTGATGAAATATAGTAATACACCTTGATTTTTCTATCCTCTGACTTGTTTTATCGCTGCATCATTCACTACATCTCTTCCAGCTGACAAAGTAACAAAGAGAACCTAGAGAAAACATTGGTTCTGATGCATCAGCTGTGTCATCTTACACAAGTCCAGGCTTCCTCCTGAACAATGTGAGGATCCTATAGGAGAAATAGGACAGTCTCTGCTCTGGAGATGTTAAAGCAGGTCCTAGGTGAACCTGCTTTAGCAGGGGGGTTGGACTAAGTGATCTCCAGAGGTCCACTCCAAGACAAACCCTTCCAGAATTCTGTGAAAAGCATAGCAGCAGGCTTGATCCTGGCATTCCCTTACTCCTGAATGCTAGAATTAAAAAAAATAATAAATCTAGCTCTACTGTTTAGTGTTTAATAAGGATGTTCAATTCCCTGACAGCAGGTGATACAGAAGGCAGATAGAGAGCTTGTGAACAGCTGCAAAAGCTGAATGTCATCCCTCTGTCAACTTCGTCTCTCAGTTCTGGAATTCTGTGACTCCAGACTGCCTGAAGTTTTCTCATTTACCTCTCCTGTGAGATGACAACACTGTATTACCTGCTGTGGAGAGATTCTCTATGGAATGAGTTTCAGGGCTGCTTTTAGCTATTGACTGGAAAGCTTTGGACACTCTCCATGTGCAGTGGTATCCTGTATTGTGCCGTCCAAGGACAATGGGCTATTGGATCCATGTAAGGGCACATTGGGTAGCATGTTTGTTTGCCTTTCTATGCTTTGCCAGTGACTTCCATTCTTTCTCTGTCATTTCTCAGCAGTGAGGCACTTTCTGATGAAGGCAAAACATTAGAGGATCCAGAGACACTCAATAACCATGCAGTACATAAGAAGAAAAAGAGAATTATTTTAATAACAATTAAATGAAATATCCACTTTGCCTGACAGGCTAAGGAAAACAGGAAAAGGAAAAAAATATATCTCTGATATAGGGTAAGGAGGGGAATTTGTCATATACTTGGATTTTAGATTTCTTCTCATCATGCTTGTACATAAACAAACCACTGCAGTTATTTATTAATTGGTGATTTGTTTATGGGATTGATTGACTTGTATAAAGTTTATGCTTTACTTTCTGCACGATAAAAATTTTGCTAATATTTTTGACTAAATTCAAAAAGGTTTATCAAGCAAGGAATATCTTCTGGGGAGGATGCCCACCTTCCCCAGATAAAACTTCACTGTTTACAAGGTTCAGTTCCAGCTCTGCAGCCTTGGTAAGTCACATGTAGGAGTGAAATGGAACTTGCAAGTCCTCATTGAGTTCAGTGGGGCTGACAATGATTGTTGGGATGGTAGGAGTGACTTTTGTGGTCATCATAGGACACAAGAGGTCAGTGACTGCGTTTGAGGTACTCTCTTTCCAAGGCTGTGCATCTGCTCAGGGCCTCCAGCTGACTGCACAAGCACACCATTCCTCCCAGCCAGAGCCCTTACTAACCCAAGAGGGATTATAGTAATGCTACATGCTGCTTTAAGAGAGAAATTTCTATACCCATTATTCAGTCCTTACTTTCACAGTGAAAGATTTCTCTTGCCCTGTTGGAATAGTTGGAGATTGAGCATGGTGAGGAAAAAATTATTGCTGTCTGTCTGAACCTTGAAGGCAGCTGCCTGTACCTACCAACTCTTCAGTCTAAGAAACTGAACAGATCCTGAGACCCTCTGGAGCAGGTATGAAGTTCAGGAGATGTATTTGTGTTCAGCAAGGAAGTTATTTGCTCCAGAAAAGTTTAATTATTGATAAGAATGATAATGGTATCTCTAAAGCCAACTGTTTAAGGTAAACCCTAATTCATGTGTGGTATATGCATTGAGTGAAATGAAAAGAAAATTGCATAAATATTTATGTTAGTTAATTGTGTTTATGTTAAAAGTTACTGTGTTTGTTTAACGTCTTTGCAAAATCTGTAAACTTGGCTTCTGGATAAAGGCCTTCACAATAGTGTTTAGGGTTACAGCCACGTGTTCCTGTCACTCACTTCTGCAGCAAACCCGGGCCTGTTTCATTCTCAGGTATCCAGTGAAGTTAACACTGGCTGTCCTGAAACAGCCACCGAAACATTTAGGGCACTGACACAGAAAACACAAACACGGGGGTGGCTTTCCTTCTTTGTGACTGAGAGCAGGATTTGGGACTTTGAACCTGAGGGTCTTTTATCCTGTCTTTATTTCTGTATCTCCCCAAAGCACTTTTTCTATTTAAATGAAATGGAAACCTTAAAGAGAAATGTTATTTTTCTCTGATTCGTGAGTGCTGTCCTTGGGCTCAGGTCTGACAAATAAAGTTCAGTTCTAACACGCTCCCTGAAGAGATTTCTGAATTAGAGGTGGAGAGTCATGAGTGCAGCTTTGTCAGCTTGTATCATCAGAGAGTTGGGCCTTCAGCATGGGGCACAGAGCCTATTTAGACACCTTTGCTCACTTCTAGTGAAACCCTGGATTTAGAGAGAGCTGGTTCAGATATACTCTCTGCAGTTGGTACCACAAAAAATGAACAAGATTTCTCTTCAGATCCCTACAAACATCTAGCCCTGAATAGATTTCACTTGGATCTTAAGAATAATCACTTCCTTTTTAGCTTAAAACCTAACTATGTGCAGTTCTCAAGAGACTCAGAACCACGTTAGTAAAAATATTTCATAAGATCAGCTGTTCTCGAAGGACAGCCTCAGCCTGGACCTTCCAGCTTCTGTTTCTTGCTGATATCCAACTATTAAAATATTACAAATCTCTGCTCCAAAGCAGCTAAGGACATTTAGCGTTCCCAGAACATTCCCGTCAATGTTGCTTTGCCATCAGAAATGTCACAGTAAAAGTACCTATCTGCAAAGCACAGGGTGAAAGCTGGGCTGGCACTGGATAGACTTTGACTCCCAGTGAAGTCTGTACCTTAATGTGGTATGAGAGCTCAGTATTTACTGATTCCTCCAGCAAAGCAGGTTGCTGCTCAATAATTGGCTGCAGCAGAGCACCTAAGCATGTGTTTAGGCTGGAGCAGTCAGTTCAGTGCTAAAATAAAGCTGCTCTTAAGAGCATATTTGAAGGACTACTGCATTTTTCCATCTGCCCAAATCTTGCTGGCACCAAGTAAATTGTGCCTTAATAACTGTCACCAAGTCACTACACTTGGTATCAAGGAGAATTGATGTGAATGTGCAAGCTCAAATACCTTGTGTATTAAAACTTCATATTGTTTTTCTATCTATTTTTTTTTCCACAATGTGAGAACATGCTGACATTGTTGAGGCTTGTCCTTAACATGCAAGATAAATTTCAAATTCGTTCTATCGGTTGCTTTTGAGGAGAAATGTAAACAAGTAGGATCACTCTGCAGTGTCCTCGAGCAGGATCTCCTGGTAACAGTGATAGGGTGCCTGGGATTTACATTGTTGGGAAATCACAAGTGCTTTCCCACCAGGCTTTGCCATTTTCAGAGAAACTTACAATAGATTAGGAAAGTTGATTTGATTTGTACTTTAGTGCCACTGATATTTAATCTTATTTTTACCCATAACAGAATACCTAAAAAACAAATAGTATTCAAAGCCTCCAATCTATTGGCATTTGGACTGACCAGAGTGTGTTAAGTTTAGAGCTACAGTTAAAAATACCAAAACTGGTGCAGAGAACCACGATGGAGAGACTGTCTTTCAGTTCAGTGTTTTGGAAAGTCAATGAAGATTACATATATATGTGTTTTAATGTTTGAAGATCCTTTTAAGTTTTAAGTTTCTAAGTACAGACATGCAGCCAAAGAAATTTTTAGCAGTCTTTTTGCATTAAAAGAAAGATTAATCGCTAAACAAAAATGTAGGAGGGCATATTCTGCACATTCCTCACGGCATGCCCAGTGCAGAGCATCACAGGTACTCCGAGTGCCCTCTCAAGGTGTGCTTGGTTCCAGAGCACACCCTGCCAGCAGTTCAGTACAATCCTGGCTGTGCAGAGAGGATGGATTTGGATTGCTGACTGCATACATTTGCTAGGAACAGACAATGTAAAACTCAGCCTTTTAGGTTCACAGTCCCTGTCAGCATCACACCTAGGGATGGTTTATTGGGAATGTTCAGGTTAGGCTCACCTGGGCTACAAAACAAACCAAGAACGCTGGTTTCCAAAAGCCTGTCTTGGATGGGGGTCTCGAGAAGGATGCTTAAGAAGGCAAGTGTTTCTCATCCACCACCGAGCTCACAGTAATACCCTCTCACTGCCCACATGTTCTCTGTAACCATAATCACTTACATGCAGTCCTAAAAACGGGACCTACAGCCCAAGTGAGTCACATTCCATCTTGTTGACACAACTCACTTCAGCCGTTACTAAGGCAAAAATGTTACTATGCTGTAATTAATCCTGTCTGAGACTTAAGAATGTCATTAAAGTAGGTTTCTGTCACTTCTAAGCACTACATTAATCTACAGTAGAGCACAAAAAGCAGAGCAAAATTAAAATCAAATGCAGTGATAGCTTCCAAACATGAAAAACAGTCTTATAAACATCAATAATGCAATATTAGTATACTATAAAGCCAAACAAATGTGTTAAGAGAAGAACTTGGCTTTCTGCATTCTGTACAAAATACAAGGAGGCACTAGGAGAAAACCCCAGTAGGCAAAGTTAACTATGGAGCATCAGAATTAAAAAATAAAGGTTAAAAGCCTGCAAAAAAAGAGTGATTGTCAGATCCAAATATATATGCAGCAGTTTTGTTAAAATTCTTCATGTAAAATGCCAGAAGACTTCTCAAACAGCTTTTTGTCTATTTGTTGGGAAAAGACAATGCAGTAACAATACTTGCAAAATGCAAGGGGTTTAAAGGGTCTGGCACATCAGGACTGAACTCCACATTTGTTTGTCAGAGAAGCATTGCAGCTGCCTTAGGAAAAAAATCATATTTTGGTGCAATGGAAAGGATTTTTGTTAAAACAATAGAAATTAAAATTCTCCTTTATGATTAACCAATTCATTATTAAAGAGGGGGGAATAAATCAGCCACAAACCATCTCCCTCCACACCACACGACTGAAAGTGTTGCCCAAGATGCCCACAGAGGCCAGGTGCTCAGGAGTGCTCAGCAGTCTGTGAAGTGCTGAGCTTTGTCCATCTGGTCAGATACACCACAGGAGCATGGAAAAGAAGAGACCTGGACTCCCCTTTTATAGGCAATATTTTCTATCACAACTTCATCTCACAGGACCACTCAATGTCCCAGTTATGACTGAACACAATGCTTTTATCAACTGAGTTGCTTCCTCAGGCTCTCAGAAAAATCACCTTACGTATCAAAATAGTTTACAGAAAACAAAACCTTCATGAAGGATCAAAGGGCACAACCGTTTTTCAAATCACTCTCGTGGGACAAACAGATTTGGGAGGGCTCAGGAGCGGGGGCTGAAAGCGTGGTTCAGAGCCAGCAGGACTTGCTGCCCCAGCTGCAGCTCCCCACGGCCACAGGGACACAGCTCCCGAGCCGTGGGGACAGGCAGAGCCCTCAGCCTGCCAGGGCTCCCACAGATGTGCTCCCGATCCGGCAGCCCGAGGGAGAACAGGCAGAACTGATCTGTGCTCCTGATAGCAGGCGCTTCACGGCGCTCGTGCTAATCAAGAGGAGCAAGCTGGCTATTAGTTAATTGCATTAAAGAAGCATGAGAGGACCTGAGCTGAAGGATATAAAGAAAAACAAAGAAAAGCAGAAAAAGATGGGGATAAAAGACTTTGCTAATCATAAATTAAGAAGCCAATTATGGGGAAGGGATGAGTCCTCGACAAAAGATCTGATAATTATTGAAATTCAGGGCAAAACTTCTGGAAAGAGATATAAGAAAATCTAGAAATGAACATTTGCCAAATAACGAAATTCACGCTGTTCAAGAATGTAGTTTATGGAAGCAGCCAGCTCTGGTACAGTATCTCCTAAACAAAATCCAAAATATTTTAAGAAAAGAGACAGAGTACAGAGGGAACTCACAAAACCTAACCCAAACATGTCAACAACATCGCAGCAACCATCTCAAAGTAAGGCAGTGACTGGCAGTAGGAAAAGAAGACTGAAGAAATTTTGCAGATGACATCATTTCAGAAATGCTCCCCAGCAGCAGCAGAGGGTGTGCTACTTAGGTAGAAAGGACAAAAGCAAACCAGCTTCTTTGGAGTAAAGGACAACACTGTCCTTGAGTGAGACAACACCCCAGGAGCACAGAAAACACTGTTTCCATTTAACAGGATATTAGAGATTATAGCTCTGTTTCATCACAAAATTCAGTCTGTATAAATTCAGTCTTCTCTTTGGGAGACATAATGCCCTTTCCATGTCTTGTCAGATATGTTCAGCACCAGAAAGCATATACAAGTATATACTTGTATATACTTGAAAATATATTATAAATGTAACAACCTAAAATATAGTTTTAAAATACTTTAACCCACAGGGCAGAGTATGATACAAGTGTCAGACCAGTCATTGCCTCATGTAGGTAGGGCTGGAGGAAAGTGTTGCCAAAATAACTAATTGCCTAAATAGAGCACTGGGAAGATAGGGTGATGACCTACACATGGTTCTATCTAATTGTGAGTAAAGAGCAGGGGGATATTGCCTGTCACCAGCTCATGCTTTGTTCAGGAAAAAAAAGCAACAACCAAAATAGCAGCATGTATGAAAAAGATGCCAAAATCACCGAGGACTGGCAACCCACAGTTAACACGAAAACAGAAATAGTCTGCCTGATTTGAGAGTCTGAGATACTCCCCCATCTTTAGTAAATGTTGCTCTATTTCCCTATGGCTAGAAACAGGCTAGGAATGGAGATGGTAGCATAAGAATTTGCTCACGTAGGTCTATGAGTCCTGAAGAGCAGATACAATGGAGGAAAAGCTTACACAGATGCCAGAAAAGAGAAGATTAAAACAGACGTGGTGCTTTTGGTGCTTTGCTTAGTGCCTTAGGCAAGAACCAATCTCCAAAGGTTGAGATAATGGGGTGAGGACATGAAACAACCACACCAACAGGGCCCACAATCTGGTAGCACTGGTGTTCAAATGAGCTCTGGTCTGAAGAACTGCTCAGCACACCTCAAACACGAAATGGACACTCCTAGTGAACTGCGAGCATTCTGAATTCTAGCTTGTGTTATTATTAGCACTTGTGTTTGGCAGTGAATGTGGTACTGCAGCCAGGGACATTAAAGGCTGGCTTTTCCATGCACCAGATCCAGGTGGGGTGCACAGCCAAAAGGAACAAGGTGCAGGATAAATTACATCTCTTAAAAATACGTTCAAGACCAAATGCAACAGAGCTCATACAACATAGCTGGGATAAGAGGAAGGATAATGGCAATGGCCACTCCAACAGTGGTAGTCAGGACATCCATGACAAGACTGCCTAGAGTGCAGCTGTGCAGAGGTGCCAATGGCAAGGTCTTGAAGAATGCCAGAAGCTGAGGCTGTTTTCCAGTGTTATCCAGTGTAACATCCCACCCTCTAGAAATCAATGGATAAAGAGCTTCTAGAGATAAGTCAGTACTTTGATTAGATGCCACTCATGACTACCCTCCTCAAACCTTCATAGTTCCATTTTACCACCCTGTTTTACTCCCAAACACCTGATGGTTACAAATTTTATTGTACAGTTATTAACTTCATTGTTAAATGAAAAAGTGGGGGTTTTTGTCTTAAATCTATTGTCAAATTCACTTGGCAGCACATAGGTCTGATTTTGGGAGAAACAGTGAATAAACATTTCTAACTCTCCTCATTTGTAGTATTTACTTAATATTATTACAAATTTTACATGGACTTCTGTCATATCCAATGTCTGTCCACCAATTATCTCTTTCAAGCTTATACCAGCATATCCTCCTCCTTTCTTTCTGTTCCCTTGGCAAGACAAGGCTTTTAATGATGTTTATAAGTTAAAAGGGTAATTGTATTTGCTACTTCAGTTCCCCAGCACTCAAGATTATTCTAAGAAAATTTATGATGTCAAAGTGAGTGTAGACCTAACAAATTACGGGACTAAAACTAAAATGTATATGAAGGAATTGCTATTAAGGCTGAAAATCCTTCCCCTTTCCATGTCCAGAAAGTTTAGAAAATGTAGAGAGGCTTTGCTACAGATTCTCTGCTACTCTACCTTTCCAGGACAGAAATTAGGAAAAGCAGCAAAATAAAAATTAAAGATTAAAGTATCTTGGACATCATTTTTGTTTTTGGACTCAGAGGCATGAAAGAGGGGCAAGAAGAAAATTGAAAATTCTGAAGATTTTAAAGATGAATCTTTTCTATTATAAAATAACATGAAAGGAAAGTTCAGTTAAGTTTCAACCTTTGTATAATAGAAACAGCCCTGCAATTTTAAAATGTTAGACTAAGTAACTGTTTACTGGTTTTAAGCAGTTATATAACTGAGGGTGTTAGATGAGAGCTTCTTGCCCTTCTTACTCTGAAAAAGGAGATGTAATGTAAGTAATAAAACACAAAATGGATGAAAAAACAACCACCTCTCACCCAAATAAATTATTCTTAATCCAATCTGAGCCGTGGAATTCTTAAGTAATTCTAGGTAAGTCACTTAAACCATAGATTTCCCAGAGGATCTCTTGTTTATAGTCTTGCACAAACTGTGTGTTTGGCTCAAGACAACAGAACAGTTATTGGAACCTGCTTTTCTCAAACTGAATGTTTTTCTTCTTTCTTTGCTGCTTTTTAAGTTTTCAAAGATCTGTAATTTCCTTCCGTTGTTCCTAGGCCTTTTAATCCAATCAGAGGGGAACAGTCATTGTAGGATTAACATCTTTACCTGCTTTTGAAGCCCAACTTTTTCCAATCTGATAGAGATATAAAATTTGTCACTGAATATGCATGGTTCAGTAGACTCATGTATACATATTTAGTAGACTAATTCCTCCTTGACCAAAAATCATTTCAGACTTCTACTTCAAACAAACAACAAAGAAGTAAATCTGTCATATTAATTCAGTACCCTGATAGATCCCTCAGGGAAAGAGCCAGCATTGCTTTTATTTTAAAAGCTCATAAGATGTGTTTAATTTGGTTCTGTAGTTATTTGTTCAGTATGCAGTGCAAATTTTTCTGGCTACAGACATGGGATATGGTAAACCTTTGCCTGGATCAATGTCCAACCTCTTTTAAGTTGGGGAGAAAGTTACTCTCTCATAAAGTTCAGACCTGCCAGACTCAATAACTCTACAAAAATGTTCAGATGAAAATTGCTTCAAGCAATCCTAGTAGAAAGCCAGCACCTCACCCCTAGTTTAAAGTTATGATCCTTATCATAATTAATTCAATAAAGAAGTAATGTACTTCAACCTAGGCATAGAGAATAATTTTCTGTCCTGACTGGTATAAACTTTCAGCTAGGGACGTTTAAACTCTGGACCTGATCTTTTACAGCAAATAATAAATTACAGACCTAGAGCCTGAAGATTATAGCTGAAGTTGAACCATCACAAATATGTTGCTCTGTCTAAGATGAAAAGGTACACTGGATAGGAGTGATAAAAAGTATAATACTATTTATAAATATAAGAAAAATGTTCTTTTATGGACAAATGAAGCACTAATAATATTTTTGAGCTGTGAATGCATTGAAGAGTAGGAATTTCTATGGGATTTTTGTAAGCTGACATACCTTGCATCTTAAATTTATGATCAGTATTTTTCTGCTGGTGAAATATAGAACTAATTCACTGTCAAACAAACTGAGATGTTTGAAAGACCCAATCTCAAAAGACTGAAGTATTTAACTTATGATTCTCCTTACTTTTGCCTGACGTTACTGCTCTGCTGTCACACCTTTTCCTTGCACTCCTGTCAGAGGCAGCTCCTGCTGCAGAGAGCTGCTGAAATACCCTCAGCACACAGAGCAGTGAGTGGCCTTTTCCCTGCCTGCCCATCCAAACATCTCCATTCTACATGGAATGGAATATTCCTCTTTATGGAGAGGAATATGCACTGACCACAGCAGCAGATGTGTAGAGCAAAATGAACACACTACAAACATCCTTCAGTGTGTTCACTGCTATTTTCATATGTGCATTTAGCAGCAAGAAAGAAGGCATTGGGTTTGGACACTTACCTAAGTGTTCTTTTCCTCATTTGCTGGGATATGTTAAAGCAAATGGCCATTTGTTTCAGCAGCACAAATGCCATAGTAAATTTGAGTGTGTACTTCTTTAAATGTTAGCTTTTATTTTATCAGCTCATCTCACATTCCATCTCACTGCTTTCAGTCGTGTCTGTGCTGCAGTGTGACATAACTTGCTGCAGTTAACAGTTCCAAAACATGTAAATTGCTTTTCCAAGACATCTTGTCCAAAAAAAAGATCCCCTTCTCACTAATTTAGTTTGATAGATAGATAATCTTTATGAGACAAAATACACATACTACCTTTATCACATCTGAGAAATGTATTTCTATCCCAGTATGCAAGGATTTGTCTGCTGTTTCTACTGTTTGTCCTTACTGTTACCTATATCTATTTATGTTTCATTCTCTCAGTTCTTATTGTATAGAGATTAACAATCTCTCTACCTTTAAAATAATGAGAGATGCAAATTGCAGAACTACTAGGAAGCATTTTTGACCTAAGATTTCAATTATATTCAAGCACAGATACATAATAAATTACAACTGCATGTGTAGTTACAACAAGAGAATATATGTGATACCTTGACTTGCAAATGCTCTTTGAGGTGAAAAATCCCAGTGATGAGGAGGATTCATTTTGTTTTACTAAAAGAGGGAGAGTTTGTGGCATTTTAACTCATAAAAACTCTCTTAATCATGCCATTATATTAAAGCAAATAAAAAAGGAAACAAAAAAGTCTTTAAAAGATGCTTTGAGTAGAATTTAAATTAAATATTTTTTCACATAGATTTTCTGACTCAAAACTGTTGCTGTGGGTCTGACAGGATAAACCAAAAGCACATCATTAAGCTTTAAGAGCTACACTTCTCACTTCAGTTCTCTGTTGCTAACAGTTGAGTTTTAAGTTAGCCTTCCTCCACTGAGTAGCCTTTATGCTGTGTGTACTCACTGTGTGAGTAATTTATATCACAGGAATTACAACTCTCAAGCTTACTTGTGTACATGATCAGGCTTAGATAATGTCAGCAAATGTTACTCTTTAGAAATATATTTGTACACTTTTACTATTTTGAAAGTAACACCGTATGAGATTTCAGGTTCTTTTACGCTAAATTACCTCCATTTTAGAAGTGTCTTAAATAAATTCAAGCTCACATGTGTGTACATACAACCACATCTTCTACAAATTTAGCCAGCAATTAAAACCCTGAAAGCAGCTCAACTGATTGATCAGTTATTTACAGTGTGCACAGACCCAGAGCTAGAGGAAGTAAGTCAACACACAGAGATTGGTTGCTGTTACAACAAATCCCTTTTTGCCAGAATGTTTGACCAACACTTGCAACCCTGCACCCCCACCCGCTTTGAGTCCCCCTTGGATTGATTAAATTGGCTCAAGATGACACCAATAATTGGCTCAAGATGCCGCTTCGACAGACCCAATGATCCATATCTTTGCATTCCCTAAAATCAGTCCTTTCAGCTCTGTGTTAGATTTAGGATGGTTTACATTGGCTCTGTCACAAACATTTTAATAAAGTCCCAGAGAAACCTCAAACTGGTGACATCATTGGATGGTGTTAAAAAAAAGTTCCACTTTGCTGGTTAGTTGTTAGCCTTTATAATCCCATCAGAACCTTTTTTTCCACTATATTTTGTCATTCCTTTATAACTCTCTGCAATTAGGACTATGGTATTAAGAAGAAAAAGAAATTAATATTAGCTATAAGGAGAAAACAATTTTAAGTATTTTGACATCAAGTAGTAAAATGAAAAGAGCCAAGCTTAAACATTTACTGTATCTTAATGGCAGGAGCCCGAAACTGATGGGTGTATTATTTTTGAACTATTAGATCAATTAATTACAATGAAAGTAGTGGCTGTTCTCATGAGACTATTGTATAAAATAAATAATGTCATTAAGCTCACTGGAAAAGCTAATATTCATTTAAGTACTTCTAGAAAATAAGTTGCAAATTCTTCAGTCCTAAGACTGTGTATATGCCTGGGTTCAGATAACGCACGCAGGACCTCACTCTCCTGGAGTTTATGTGTGTTGAAAGGCAAAGATATCCCACCTCTATCAAAGGGGCAGTGCCAGTCTGAGGCCTGTGGCTGCTGAGAACCATTCCCATGCCAGTTGTCTATTTTTCCTGAGTGCAAGGATTTTTAACAATTAGCATTTTCCATCATTAATTCACATCCACCTCAAGAAAGGAGTTGCTGCGGAGCTCCACCACGCAGCATTCCTGTTATCTGATATCCAGGCTCCTTGAGCTTTCCAGTTTTTTGAGTTTAAACAGATGACAGTCCTCATGTCATCAGATGTTATTACTTAATTACTTCTAGAAGTGGACTTTATATAAAAAGGACACTCTGAGTATTTTTTTCCACAACACGCTGGAAAATTTGACGTGCTTTTCCTTTTCAAACTCGAAGGCTGATTTCATGTCCTGAATTTCCATACTATTGTCCCTAAAAATATGAGAACCCCAAGTAAGGGAGAGCTCAAGTCCACACCCAGTTTAAAGCACAGGAACAGCCTGCCTTGCCAGGTGCCAGGATTTCCTGCAATATCTTATTTATAAAGCAGCAGCATCCTGACACTACAGCACAGTCTGACAGCCACTGATGCTAAAGGCTGTACTGATACGTGGATGATGCTCCAAGCCCTCATCCCACCCTCCACAACTGGAACTCAAAACACAGTAGGGCAGTGGAAGAGGGAGCAAAGAGATAGGAAATTACTTGTTTAAGGTCAGTAGCAGAGCCAGCATTCGAACCCCGATTTCTCCTCTTTATGGTGGTGCATTATGAGAAAATTTCCTGCCTTATATGTGCCAAAGCTGTGCCAGACCTTGCTACCTCCTCACATGGAGCAGGGGACCATGAGCTGGTGACAGGCACAGCAAAGGAGCCTACGGGCACTCCGTGGGCTGCTGTCTCCTCCCTGTGCACAGGCAGCAGTGGCCCTTTCACACACAAGGTGCTGCAGAGCAGCAGGTCTGGGGTTTGCCTTGGTCCTTTATACAACAAACCCCGTGTCCAGATGCTTGGCTGGTGCGACTCAGCGTCAGCACATTATCATCTTCAATTTACACTCCTCGCCGAGGGATAGGGAGCCTGCCTGAGTCCTACAGTCACTCTAAGCTCCTTTCAAAAGTCGAACACAAAGAAAGGGCCTTTGCTGTCAAAACACAGAAATATTTATTTTTAACACGTTAGTTAAAAACTTGAGAGCACGCTTTAGTCATCTAGAAAAATAAACTGGCTTTCAAAACTAAATCAGCTTTCTCAACAGATATAATGCTTACAACCAGTGTAAGACCATAATGATACTGTTACACAAATATTAGGTAAATCTAATGGGGTTTTTTTCATTCTGTTCTTTTCCAGCTTTCTTTACAACACTCAGGTGAAATACAAATACTTTTTAAAAAGCCTATTTTCTATATATATTTTTAATAAAGCTTAAAAGCTTTATTCTTTTCTTCTGGTTTCAGTGGTTTTTCTTCCTTTCTTTTTTTTGGTAAAAAAACCCACACCAGGATAACTGCAAGCATATTTCCAAAATAAAACAAAAAAGGTGATTTTCCAGGTTTCAATATGTAACAGCTTTTTAAATTATCCAATACGCTGCCTTGATTCTGTACAAATGTTCCCTTCCTTCAAAGAGACAAAAAAGCGTGTACTGCCAGATCTGATTGTATGTAGAGAGTGGATCTGATCCCCCTGTCACTAAGGTTACTAATCAAATTTCCATCCAATATGCTCATGCAGGATTTCCTGATCAAACACTTAAATCTGCCCCCTCTGCACCCCCATTAGCTAACATGTTTTATATGTAGCGGGGTCATCAAAAGTGTAATTCCCTTAAAGAAACCTAATCCTGCCCCCTTGTCAACCAGCAGATAGATAATAATGCTTTCTATCCTACAGTTTCTGAACATCAAGAGCATACCAGAAATTAAAATCTTATTTTAATCTCACAGCAGATGTTCAAAACAAAGGTATTGCATACGTGCGTTACATGTATTTAAAAACCATCGGGTGAAGAAATAGGGAAGTTTCACGTAAGATCAGCTTGGGGTTTGCCAGAAAAATACCAAGTAGGTTTTTGTTTCTGTTTGGGCTGGGTAAGTGTCCTGCAGAACCTCACAAAATAAGGATAATTTCACTGCTGAAATGATTATTTGGGAAAGCTGTGGAGCAACGTGCATCTGTTCCAGTGGTCGCTCGCAACACCCGTGCTCACCCTCACACTGGCTTCCCTTTCCTGCCTGGATTTCTACAACTTTCTGCTCTGAACACTCACTAGATATTTAAGTACTGCTTTTCTTTCATAAGAGAAAAAAAACCCCAACCTAAAGCAAAAGAAGAAAACTCTCAAATCGATTTCACTGCAAACAAGATCCAGTGCTGTTATTGAAGGTAGTTTTCATTCTCAAGACCAGCTTTTTAATTTTTAATAATAAAAGCAAACCTTGAAGGCTTGGTTCAAGATTTTTCCTCTTATTAATTCTATTTTAACAGGTCAAATAAGAATTTGCACTAAAGAAATATAACATCCATGATGATCCTTTTGGAAGCTTGTGTGTGGGTGTATTTTTTTCATTTCTCTTTTTTTCTGAGCAATGGTCACAATCAGAGTAGCAGAAGTGGGTCAGGAAATTTAACCTGACTGGGCGAACTCTGGGCTGAATCTGTAAGGTCTGCAAGGCCCGGCTTTGTCAGAACTCTGTGGATTACATACATCTGAGTGGCAAAACAGATTTAAAATGCTGTCCATTTCAACTTAACATTTGCCCTAGACATTGCTGAATTTCCATGAATACCAACTCCACTGCCTCAGCTTTCGCAGGCACCACTGTTGGTATCTAAATGAATTTGTTAATTGCACATGTGGGAGTTAATTATTTTCTGCAATATCAGCAAAAGACACATGGTCATTTAACAAATTTTTAATAAATAAAGAGAACAAGTGCAATGTAATCCTGGTGCTTTCAGTTTTGGTTAGTGGTATTTTTTGAAGTCAATATATAATGCTGACAGATCTGAAGAATACTTCACAGGGAGTTCTGTGGGACCTTTTAGAAATATTTTAAGTGTAACTGAATAGTTTCAACTACTGTATATGGTAAGAAAATGTATTTTAAGCATTTTGAAAAATGTCTGTTGAGTTTCAGGATTTTGTTGACTTTAAAATGACTTACTGAATAAAGAGGGGAAAGGGGTGATTTAATTTACTTCATATTTTTCTGTACAATATCTCTAATGGAAAACAAGTGGATGGCTTATTCTTTAACTAGAACAAAATTTAATATAATAGTGTATGGGAACAAATTCAACAACATAACTAGTGGTTTTTAAAAGTAAAGTACTCATTATGCTGAAAATTAATTTTCTTTTTCCAAATGAGTTTTTTTCAGGTTCTTTTTCTGATATTGCAGAATCCTTTCTCTGATATGCGTATTTTTAAACACTGAAATGATGATCATTTTCTAGGTGGTGTTTGAAGATGTTTAAATGAACTGCTGAGATTTTAGTTACAAAAACTTAGAAAGGATTCAGAATAAATGATTTGTTAGAACAAATTAAATAGCAAGAAAATAATGTGGACACATTTTTCTATGTGTAGAAAAATAATATGTTTACTTATCAACTTGGAATTTTCAATTAGTATCCTAGCCTGAAATCTTCCATTTGATATGAATAACACTCTAATTTAATATCTACTATGATCTTCAGCTTCTTTTTTATTCCCCAGCATATTAATATACTTCAAAGTTTACCAAATCAGCCCAGTCATTGAAAAGGAAAGAACTGAGTAACTTTCCAAACAGTAACATGAGTCTTAACGAGAGATTTCAAATGAAAACAGTGATGAGTTATGCAAACGCAGCTGATATTGCATCATACTCCCAAATCTTCTCTAAATTAGCTCTATGTCAGAGGGCTATGCTGAGAGAATAGGCTCTTCTGAAAGTGTGTCAGATTAGAAAATGTTACAATAATATCAGTTTACTGCAAAATCTAAGACATCATTGCATTTCATTGCAATGAGCAAAGTTTTCAAGTTCCTTTTCCGGTTGTTTCATTTTAAAGCTATAGCTCAATTTAATATAGTGCTTTAAAGAATTGCTTTTCTGATTTTTTCCAACACAAAACATTTTCTGATTTCAGTGCATCATGAGCTATAGATGTCAGTAGACCTTGCCCAAGTGGCAGATACTTTGAGTGCTCGCAGAAGGAGTAGTTCTTTAATATGAACTGTGTTAGAATTTCTGAAGTGATTCAAGTTTCTGCACGGGGGCAGAGAAGGACCCCAGGTAAACATTGCAAGTCACCAAGTGTGCCTATAACTGAATGAAAATACATCTGAGGGAAACATCACAGATATTTGACAGCCCAAAATGCAACTCTGGTGGGTGTTCCTGGTCAGAAACTGTTGTTAAATATCAAAAAGGCAAGTCCTCAGACTTAATGCAAATTTTGGAACATGATTGTGCAGTAGAGAAGGCACCACTGGCCTAATGAAGCTCTACAGTATTTAATCAGTTGCCAGCACACCAGAATATAAAAATCAGCCAAAATGATGAACATTAGCAAGAGCTCAGTTATAACTCAGCTAGAGAACAGACCCAAAAGATGCAGAACAAAACCTCACACCAAGGGTTTATGGTTTATGTACCATGTTATATATGGCTACAGTACTGCAGTGACTGAACTGAGGACCAGGAATATGGCTTGGATGTGATTGATACACACACAGAGAGTATCAAATTAATATTAGAAATGTTGTGCATATATATGTATGTTTGGCTTACATTTTTATGTTTATATAGATGAGTTTTATACATGCAGCCTTTTAAATTACTTTGCAATAACACAGATGTATTAGTGTAATATATAATTATATAAAATACTTAATTTCAATGATCTCCAGGAAAGGTCACTGTGGTTATGCCCCACTCAGCTGATATCATCAGTGAGAGAAAAGGCAAGGTTCACGTCACAACCATTTTTCTCATGAGAAGTACTTTTCTCTGTATTCCTCTATAAGTTTTGTTGTAATCATCATTTCTGCACAAACAGATTAATCTTCAATGTTTCTGTGTATCAGCCTCATGTTGGGGCCAGGAGACTGAGTTACCCACGTTAAAGTGGCTGCTGAAGTTAGACAGGAAGTGATAGAAACTGAAAGGCAAAAGCCAAAAGCTCAGCCTTCCCAACTCCAAAGTCATCATGTGACAGGCAGACCACACTATTCTACTGCTGCTTTTCTCTCTGTTAAATGTAGAAGTCCCCTTTTCTATCCCAGGCGGCTTCCACCAAGCCAATGCTCCCCCTCAGCAGAGTGCTAACCCTGGGAAGGTGTGCATTGCTCCAGGCAGGAAGGACATCCATCACCACAAATCACAGCAGAAAACCATTACAAAGACAGGCAGGCTATTCTCTAAGCCTTTCCTCCTCTGACACTTCGGTCTTTTAAAAAAAATAAAATGTCAATACCCCTAAGTATTTAATGTACCTGTAACTCATCCTTACAGGCAGAGGTACAAGCATTTATTCAGAAGGCTCATCTAGTTAAATGAAACTCAACCCAACTGTCAGGCTGCCTGAAAATTTAATTCAGAATTTTTTACTGCAGCCTCAAGTAAAATAAAGGTTGCAGCCTCTGACTTTTCTTGTGGTGTCACTGTGTATATTTGTGGATTTTTGGAGTTTTCCATACCCAGACATGTACACCTACATCAGAAAAACTATGTCCTGGCAGAGGACATAGGACAGAAAGATCAGGAAGGCCAGACCATGGCCTTGTGGGTCATGAGGACACATTTCTATTTGAAAGAGAACAGGGGCTTGAAAAAAAGGTGGCACTTAATGAGCACTTGCATCTTTCAAAATTCCTTGCTCTCATCTCTTGCACATCCAATATGCACACTGTTCTCCAAATAAATTTTCTTCCTGTGACTATTTGGATTCTGGTTCTGTTGCACAGCTGTGCTCTGTAGGTGTTAGAGACCTTTCTGTAGGTGTTATTTAGCCCTTTCACAGGGGTGTAGAATCCAGAGAGGGAGTGCATCAACATCAGGGTGATGGGGGATAGAAAAGTAACTCCCTGAGCACCCTCAAAGAATCACACAGACTTGTCCAAGGATCCCTAAAGGAAAGGTTCTGGGAATCAGCAGTGGCCAGAGAAGTCGAGAGGAAGCCCAGAGTCTGTGACTCGCCCAAGGCCAGCGGCAGGCAGTGACAGAATGGAGCAGGCCAAGGTCTCCCCATGCCCACACACACGCCTTTGCTCCAGCACCCACTGCCACACTGACAGTGACACGGCTCCCAGCTAACATTTACACTCCTTATGTGTCAAACCACCCTCCCTCACACCCACGGGCACTTCGGGCTAAAAAACATGCTTAAAATGCAAATGTTAAAGAGTAAAATGCAAAATGGTAAGATTTCTTGGGAAAGCTGTGAAGAACTCTGTGGCACAGTTCTGAATCTCCTATTCCAGGCCAAAAGGCTAATATTTCTTGTTTGTTGGTTATGTTTAAAGAACTGAAGGCTTCATACTAGAAGTCTCATGTTTGCTTTAGACAGGAATATTTTGATTGTGAAGGGGGAGGTTTTGGTACTCTCTGTTAATTGTTTAAAAACAGATGTATATGTAGAGTCAGTAGAGAATAAAAACAAAGAAAATGTTCTTCTCTAAACAAGCTTTCCTTTATTTTCTACTTGCTTTGTCCATTGCAAATGAGAGGATTTATAATAGATTTTCCTTTTTGTGTCTGGCTGTATCTTGATCAGAAATAGATGCCTGGTTTTTGTATAAAATTAAAAAAAACCTCTGCTTTAAGAAGCCTCCTATTTTATGTCTAAGGAAGCAGACAATTTTTTTGCTGGTGTTTGTGGACTAAGAATTTGAATATATTTGCTTAGACATTTTCCTTAAAATTTATAAAATAAAAATTTACCAAAACACAAATACAGAAGAAAAAAGAGAGAAACCAAAACGTGGAATCCCTTATCAAAAATAACTTTTTTTTTGCATAGTGACACTTTGGCTTCAAGGAAATAATAATTTATGTTTTGTCAATTACTGCATTTTCCCCACATTTGCTTTTTTAGTGGTTGAAATTAAATTAGTCAAATTAGACAATACTTTACTCCATAAGCAGCAAGGTAGAAAGCAGTCTAGCTTCAGTTACAAAATACACAACCAAATCTACTTGTTCTGCCTCATATCATAAATATGGCCACAGGGCATTTCTAATGGGCTCTCTGTTAAAAAGAAAAAATAGTAGAAATAACAAAAAATGTGAGTCTGGAAAAATAATAATATTCATGTTTCTTCTCAGTAGGACTTTCATTGAAGTAAAATCTCCAAATTTCAGCTTTTGTTGCAATCCTGCAGCATATGAAGAGTCAGAGCAAACCGAAAACTCTGATTCACATTATAATTATCAGAAAACCTACATTGGAATTAAAATGTTTCAATAGCATTTTAGACCTGGATGATAGAGTGAGTATTTCTGATAAAATGTTTAAATAACATTGTTTTCATCAAGCCTTTCCTGTCAGTGCCACACTTAGGCCCAGACAGTGCAGCAGATGCATCTGCAGGGCTGCTCTTGAGCTCTGATCCCAGCTCTGCTCCTGATAAAGGGCACAGCCCTAGGCAGCTGTGCCTGGGCCTGCTTCCCCTTCCTCCTTGCAAAGACTGTGGGCCAGAGAAATGTTGTTTCATTGTAAATGATGAAGTCACCTCCAAGCATATCCCCACGCTCCTCCTGAAGCAGGGCACCATGGCTAATGAGTGATTGCACCTTCCCTTTACAAAACACCACCACCACGGTATCAGCATAATGCAAAAAAGAGGAGTTTCCAGTGGAAAATTTGCCATGAAGCAAGAAGCACTTATGAAACTTAACACCATCTTTCAATGATTGGCAGGAATCATCTCTTGGAGAAAGACAGAAGGAGACAATTAAATATCTGCCTCTGAAAATGAAACCTTAATTTACTAAGCTCATTGCCTGGAGTTGAGGAAGGCGAGGGGTAGCTCAAGTTCTTTGTTGTGCACAGTGGAAGGGCTAAGCCTCACAGGTAGGCAGGGAAATGACTGTAATTATTTCACTGGGAGCTGCTGGACTCTGAGCTCTTGAAAATGTGACTCACTTTGTAGACTTCTGTTACCAAAAGCACTAAATCACTTCTGATTGATCCGATTTCAAGCATTTATGTAGACTGCTGCATGTATGTTATATGCAGCATGAATACATTGCACACAGAATGTGGGAGTTTTGCCAAATATAGTACTTTCCTGCCAAAAACTCTGACCCAGCAGTGGCAGAATGAAAATGAATAAACAAGTTAGTGGAGAAAATTATTAATGTCTGTGCTGCAGCTTCACTTCCAATCCAAATTCACTGAGTTCTGGCAGACAGATAGTTGAAGTTTAGCTCTTTGCTCCAGGAAGCCAACGTGCAGCAAGCAGTAATACTGTCACAAATGCCTAGAGAAATTGCAAATACACAGTAAGTTTTCTTTGGTAGTGATCACATCTGTGCCAATGCTGAAATGAGCTTTTAATTTCAGCATTGTAACTTCCCAGTGGCACTGAAAGTGTGGTGTAGGGGCATGTCCAAGTCACAAGGGTTGCTGAGATGCTGCGCACTAAGGGATGCTACACACTTTTATTTCAAGTGCACCTACCTAAGGTGCACCCACCCTAAGAGATGGGGGTTATATTATTTCTGCAGTAGCTGCTTAGCAGCATCCCAGCTACAAAGCATTCCAAAGAGAGAACACTGCTGCCTGTGCAGTGCAGTAACTGTTCAAGCTAATAAAAGCTTGATGCACACAGCACCAGCCTCCAGGAGTCATTACTGTGTTTCCTTTAATTCTGACTCTAGAGAAGCTCTTACACAATAAGTCCAGGGGTCTCTCTTCTGTCTCTCATTTCACAGTCAGGGAGGTCCTTTCAATCTCTTTCATGAACCGAGTGCCAAGGAAAGGGTCAGCCATTTGCTAAAATGTTTGGTTCAGTCATCACTCCCTGCTTTTTGCTTTGCAAAAATGATTTAGGAGAAAGAAGGGCAGTGGAATAAGAACAGACTGGAAAACAGAGGAGAGCAGGAGAATAGTCACTGAGCAGTTCTAGCAGAAAAGTATTTCAGGAGAGGGAACACCCGATGTGTATTACTCTCTGAAACAAGTGACATGAGTGCTTTTTTAATAGTACTTATAGTCAAGGAGAGAAAAGAAGATGAAGGTAAGCAGTCTGCCAATAGACATGCACTGTGCACAGTGCAGAGGCTGCAAAACCTCTCCAGTGGATGGACATGAGGCTGAACCCTGGGAACACTTGGCATGAAAGTCCTAATTAGGACAGCTTGATCATCCTGCCTTGTGAGAGGCTGGAGGCTTTTCAAAGTCTGCTCTGAAAACCAAGTCGGATGTAGAACATAAAAGTAATAAGTGCAGAGAGTGGCAGTTCTAACTGAGGAATGATGCTGCCCAGTCCTGGTAAATGGACACTGTCAGTTCTAACACACATTACAACAGTATCTTTTTAACAGCTATGAAAATCTATTTATTATTAGGCACAAAGAAACATGCAAATACCTTCCATGTGCCTGTATTAAAATTTATTTATTGATTATTTTTTTCCTTTAAGGCTTAGGTTTTGTTTTATGGTAGCTAACAGTACATTTTTCTATTTAAAATTAGAAAGACACCAAACAGGTCCTCAAAGACAATTTGCATATGCTATTAAAAAAAAAAAAGTTTATTATTGATTAATCATAAAGTTAATATTGTAGGTTTCTGCCTAAAAACAGCTCAACATATTCAGAGGTCAGAAAAAAATCTGAAAGAAAAAGTATGGAAAAAAGGCATGCATATATCTATTTATTTAGATATCTGTCTATCTCTATATATATCTGCCTCCCCATAACCAGCTAGGAAATATGGTGGTTATTGTTTATTAGGAATCAAAGATTCATAATTCAGTAGAAAAGTGCAAAATGGATAATGGTTATGGGACTCTGCACAGTATTTGATCAACTCTATTACCTCAAATAACACCATCTTGAAAATTCTTAAAGAACATTTATCTGGTCATTAACACCTTAGATAAAGCTCTGCAAACCTGGTTACTAAAGGGCTCATCCCATTTTGACCGCAAGAAATTCTTGTAACTTGAGATATGTCCCTGGTTAATTCCTTAACAGGAACATTTCTGTGAAATGCCAGAACCAGATCTGCTGAGCTCCCCATGCTGCCTCATCTGCTCATGAGATTATTTCAATATATTTTATAGGTAAATTGCACACCCCATTGAGTCACATCTCACTCATGTTCTTTCACGTCTCTAACTACTCTGTTGATGTTTCTTTTACACTTTAGCTGTAAGGCCTCTGGGACCAGGACCATCTTGGGCTCTCTTTGTGGGATGCTTTACTCATAGTGACCCTGAGCAACGAGTAATGAATGCCCTACTCCTAAATATAATTAGCATTTCTGGTAACAAATGAGAGATCTATTGATTTCAGCAAAGCCTGTCTGCCTCTCCTCAGTCTCACTCTATACTTCTGTCTGAATAGCTGATTGACTGATGCTTCACACATCCCTCCCCACCTGTATTTCATGGTAGAAGAAAGAAAAGCAGATTTTCAAATTAAGAATATGCAAATGAGAACAGCTTTGCCTCAGTCTGTAGAGATTTCTTGGGTCTCCTTTTTTTGTGGCAGCCTGTATTCACATTTTTTTTTTCTGGGGAGTGTAAAGCTGCAAAACCTCATTGCAGAACTATTGTAATAAAAACAAATAATGTGGCAATTGAGATAGCAATTCTGGCAACAATCTCTCCTGCCCTGTTAAGTGCAGAATTAAGCACTTTGTGCTGCAAGTGGGACAAGCTTTCAAACGGGCAGATGGCAGAGAACCAAAATTATTCTTTACTGCTTGACAAATTGTTTGCTTATATAGGCATAAGATGTTATGCTAGAAGCTCTTTAATGGTAGTGTTGAACAAGTGTCTGCTGTTCATCAAAGGCTGAGCTAGGCTGCATTCCACACTGGGAAGAAAGCATTTGAATGTATTCTTTAGCAGAACAGACAGGAACATTTCTAGTTCTTCAAGCTGTGATTCTGAGAAAGGATTTACCCACAAAGAAGCCTGTGGTACTCAAGAGGATATCTCAATAATGAACAGGTGCATTCAAACAGACTGAATTGCACTTCCACTTTCACCTTGGGAAGTTTTTCACTCATTGTGGTTGACAAATCCAGATTGTCTGATAATCCCTTTCCATGCTGTTTTCAGGTAAGCTCTGGGTATAATCATAAAATATCCTAACAGAAACTAGTAAACCAATAAAAATACACCTCTCTTCTCCATCAAGGAGATTTTTATTTCAGCTCTTACAGACATGATGAAACTTATAATTTACTGTATTTAGCCTATACATTTCTTCAGTGAGGCAGCCGATATTTATATAATTGCTGAAGTGGTATTTATATCAGTCACTCTTAAGAACAAGGGGATGTTTCTACAATCATATTTCAAATGGCCTAGAACTTGCATTTCCACTTCTAACAATCATGGGATTTCACTCTGGCAATTCAATACAAGCAAAAAAGACCATCTTTCTCTGAATTAAGCCTTATATATCTAATGAATCCTCTACAGAAATGCTCTTGTGACTAAAATTAAGCACACACATCATTAGAAGCTATTTACACATTTAGTAAATTTCTGCTATGTGTTTATTTTGGGATGGAATTCTAGACTGCACAGTTCAGAAGACATAGAAGCAGAGGATGAAAAGGCTGCTTATGTCCTCCATTTGCTCAGCTGAATTTGTAAACAAGAATTTGGTTGTATCAAATGTAACTCATGACAAATTTGCTTAGATATTTTAGAATTACTACAATAAATTCTGCTATAAAAAGTTAGATTTATATTATTATTGAAAGTAACCTCAGTGAATATTGAATTTGATTGAAAATACATGGCTATCATTTCAATAGTCACCTTATTTGTGAGAGCTGGAGCAAGGAAACAATTTGTGCAGCATAAGTCCCATTTGTAAAGATACTTTAAGTCTTCAGGCCACTTGTAGTTGTCTGCGTGGATGGAAAGTGACTTTAATTGCCTGGCTCCCAACAGTGCTGAGAAATGTGGTCCAATAAGATCTCACCATCACAGAGCAGGCAGTTGTGTTTGGCTGAATCCAAGTTTATAACTAAAATCTAAGCGATCTGTTTGGGAAATGATCTTTAGAAAAAGTGGGACTTTTAAGAGGGCTTGGTAGACAGCAATGTTCACTCTATCTGATCAGAGACAGCCACCATCTGAAAATTTAAACTTTTGATTGTTTGCAATATAAAAAGGCATGGGAGGACTATGAAGAAGAAAAACATCTGTACTCCTCTCTGAAAATCCTACATTAACATCAGACCCATGGGATAAGGAAAGACCTCTAATCTTCACCACACCCCATGAAGATGGGGAAGGTAAGGCGTACATGGGCTTCATTAAGTCAGAAGGAAAGGATTACAAAATATTTGATTTTTCACTTTAAAAGGATATAAAAAAACCTCACACCAAAGGCTGCTGGTGGGAAAAAACAGATCCAGGAGCACACATGCTTTCCCAGTTTTCTCAAGCCAAGGACTAACAGCATATTTCCTGGTACAGCCCCTAAACAGCACAAGCATCAGTATGGAATCCTGTTCCAAAAGGTTGTTGGGAGTCCAACAAACATGAGAGTGATGATTTCCTTCATGCCAGCAAACAGTGCATTATAGACTCTCTTCAATGCAGACATCACAGAAATTCTGAGAACATCAAAATGGAATTCTCTGTGCACTGTTATGAAATGTGAGAACAGCAACAGTGAAGTGTTACATTTTTGTTGTGCACTGCTTAAGTGAATGCTTATAAAATAAACCCTGTTGTTTCTACCATCACATGTCTGCGTATGAGCTTGTAGTTTTCATAGTGTTTCTTGCCTGAAGTTTGTGACAAACTCTGCCTTTGATGCCACTTTAGCCATAAACATGAATATTTTTATCAAATTGCTTTCATTTCTTCTCCCCCAGCTCTGCTGGAATACTTTTATGGACTCATGGCCGTGTAGTAATGAAAGGTCCTAAAGTTCTGTTATATTGTTTTTAACACTGTTGCTGTCAACACAGTTATTGTAGCTGCATAAAATGTGCAGCATTTGCTACTGGATTAAGGAATGCTCTGTATCCAAACATTGAGACAAGTTCCTCTATCAGAAATATCGGTGGTTTATAGGTTTTTAAAATGCGGAAAAATATCCATCCTCCACAAATATCCCAAGTGTACTTCTTAGAATGGGTTTGGAAAGGAAGCAATCATAATCAGACATTTTCACCCTGAGGTAGGCACATGGAACAGATGAATTTCTCTGGCTATTCTCTGCACTGATTGTAGCAAAACACAGGAAGCACAGCCAAATGGATCAGACACCCATATGTCCCCTACTACATCCACACGCTGATCAGATGAGGCCCACCTGCCACATCACTAATTCCACCTTTCTTTGAGGTGGAGTACTCTGCAGTGAGCTGGATGTGGAGCTCAGCAAGTGCTCACAACACAAAGAGACTGAGAGGGCAGCACTCTGCAGCATACATCTATACATTATTGCAAAACAGGCCTTGAGATTCCCAAAGTTTGACTCTAAACACCTGTTCTGGCTTAGGCAGAGGCTTTGGGGCATCTACATTGCAATGAAGTCTGAGATTATAATATTAATATTTTTTAAGTATTTCAGGTATATGCAACTGGTCCCCAACCCTGAAGGATTTAAGATTAGATTCAGTTCTGCTGAAAATTTTTTGGAGTCTTTGCCTTAATTACAACAGGATTTTAAGGGGGACACTAGCAAAACCATCCAAGACATGGCTTTTGTACTTTTTATGTACTAACATGTACATATAAAAAATACATATCTGAAAGAGCTTTAAATGACTTAAAAATCCATGCCCTCTGCAGTCCTTCCAGTCATATGCTTCTTTACACTAGGTATTACACCGACTTAGAATTAAAACACAGAAATAATTCAAAAGAAGAAAATTGAGAAAAAAAAAAAATCTGGAGAGAATGACTCCACATCCCAAAGCAGTCTGTGTGGTCTTTGCTGTCAGAGAAGGTACTGCAGACACAAACATGTAGCTCAACACATTTCTGAATTACAGGTTCTTGTGGAAGCGTTTTAAAAATATACATTTAAAAAAGCCACTTGGAATGATTCTCTTTTTCTCTTTCACAATAACTTTGCAAGCAGGGGAAAGAAGTATTCATGACCAATTTTATTGCTAATTGTTTAGTGTCCAGCTGTTTATCTTTATTGCCCTTTGTTTCAGATCTAGTCAGCTGCGTGCTTTACAAATGAGTGGGTGGATTGGATTCAAGCAATTATTTTAATGTCTTGTCACAGGTCATTTTTGCTCTCTCTTTTTTAAACATGCATCTATTACTTTCCACAAGTAAGTCTTCACAAAAAGAAGAACTTCCTTATAATTAAAAATGTTTCTTTTATTTCCTACTTATTATTTTATTTTGCATGGCAAGAACAGAAGATTTCTGTCCTCCAAGTAAGCTGGTTGGACTTGTGCATTCCAGTTCATGAGGCAATTATGGCAAAGTGAAGAGGAAGTTAATAGCAATGTTGTATTTGGGGTGGCTCCAAGCATGCTTTCACAGCTTTGATAGCTGACAGAGAGATGGTCATTTTATGCAAGACAAAATCCATTTACCACTGGAGTTGCCTTGCCAGATTTTTCACACTGTCTCTGGTAATAAGCAAACGTATAAATAAACGCCAATATTAAACAATAAGCCCTGATTAAATCCATGTCTTTAGTGTCTCCGTTGTCCAACAGAAAGCCCAGCATTCTTGTCCTGTCCTGGTGCATGTGAGCCAATGTCTCCCCCCAGGTGCCCTGTCAGGCAGAGCAGCAGGAGTCAGGCAGTGCTGCTCATTCCCACGGGGCAGGGATGCTGGAGGTGCTGCTTCCAGGAGCATTGTCCCTCCAAGCCACCCTCTCACCTTCACTAAATAGGGTGCACTTTGAATTACGTACATAGTGGGATCAAAAAGATTTGTAACTTATGATACCTGAAAAAGTTGCAAGGCAACAATCCAAGCATTGGTTCCAGGGTCATTTTCATTAGGATGAAATCTCTTACTGCAATGAATCATTACATATGGTTGCCTCTTTCCCATGCACTCGCTGACCTCTCTGACTTTCTGAATAAATCTAATAGTGGGACTATCCAAAGATATCCTTGGAAACTTGCAATCTAGTGACACCAGAGGGATATGTTTCCAAATATTGAGACAGTTATCCCTAAGGATACTTCCTATTGTGGGCCTGGCAAGTGTGGAAGCTGCTGTGGTCTTATTTTATGCTCAAAAAATGGCCAAGAAGTGAAGGAACTTGTGCCAAAAATATGCCTTAAAAATTAGAGGATGACAGAGCTAATAAGTTTTCAAGCTGGTGAAAAAACAGCTGAGATTCTGTTGCTCAGTGTGATAGTTGGAATATAGGTTGGTGTATCATGAGAAAATTTGAAAACACCTGAAAGATTTTTCAATGTCCACCTAAATGCAGACTTTTGGTCACCAACAGAACAGAGTTTGACACACCAGGCATGAGCATTTCCCTTATTTTCTACATAAGTCCAACTGTAGAAAAAAGTAAGTTTAACTGATAAGTATACACTCAATGCAAAGCAGTTTTGCCCTTCTTTCTCTAAGTTTCTAAATTTGCTCCAAACACAGGATTTGGCAACTCAGCAGATGGAGAGGTGAAGGGAAACTGAGGCACAGATCAGGGATTTCTAATGAAGTCAGAGGGAACCAGCGGCCAAGTATTTGAACTGACCAGTTATCCATGTTATCACTTAACCAGGACCATAATTTAAACTGATTTATTATGGAAAGTTATTTTCCAAAGTTAACATCCCTGGACTTGCATGACTTTTAACACCAATGGGGCAAAAGATGTCAAACAAACTCACAGTAAGACATTGCAAGTTTAATAGAGTGCACTGAGAAGTGACATGAGCTGCGATGTCTAATCTGATTTTTCAGGCAACTTCAAAAAAAAACCCTTACAAAGACACAGAGCATTTGTCTCTGAGTTCCTGTCCTATGAAATACCAAACTGGAGCCAAGAATATTAAATAATTCCTAAGAACATGTCAAAAAGGATTGAGTTTTTGTGAAAGCCTATTTCTGTAATTTGCAGGAACAGGAAGAGGATGAATCACTTTCTGACCAAAAATAAAGCTGAAGCTTTCCTAGATTTCCACTTGTTGGAAAATTGACTTGTGTGTGGGTGCAGTCTAGGATCCCCTGGACTGGTCAAGTGGCTCTTTTCCTTCCCAGGTGGTCACACCTGACCTAATACATGTGATTTTTTGGTCCCAAAGTTACCTGTACAGGAGGATGGTGTCCTCACACTGTGATGGGCAATCCTTAGCGCTGAGGAACCACTCACTGTACAACTGGAAATCCTGGAGGTATTATTTCCATTCAGTGACTGAAGACAATGACATTCAAAATGTATTCACACACACACAGGACAACTCAGATCCTGTTCCAGGGAAAAGATTACACAAACATCTGCATATGGATAGAGTATTCTTCTTAAATATAGTTTAAATGGCTTTGTTTCAGAGCAGGGACATGCCATTTCTCCTGTGTAGAAGTAACCTCTAGTAAACATTTATCAGCTTTAGCCAGAGCCTGACCCACATATTTATTTCTAAAGTTCACACCACCACCTTTCTTCATGTGACAGACCATGCTTGGAATCTGGTCCATGCTTAAGTAGATATTCAGGCTGAGTCAGATCTCTAGGCTTTACCTAATCAGAACACTTCATAAATAAAATTTAAAAAGGAGAAATTTAATTTAAAAAAAGGAAGAAAAAAAATTGATCACTGTGATGTCCATACTACAAGAAAACATAATATTTAAGGAATATCTGGTATGATCTGTATTTTTAGTAATTTGACATATATAGTTTTGTCTAATAAACCCACTCTTAAATGGGAAGGCTATGCTTCCTCTAAAAATCAGAAAATTGAAACTACCTTGCAGAAGTTTATGAAAAATAGAAACTGTTTTGACTCTGTTTCACAAGAAAAGAATTCATCGCATGAAGCTGTCAGTCACTAACATTGAGACATTCAATTTTCCTGCAAAAAAATGCACAAATGGCTTTCATTATATTTAGCTGCAGCTTTAAGAAAATTTAATCAACTTAAACTGTTTAGTCTTTTTCCCTGATGAGAATCATAAAGTCAAATTCACATTTAAACCTGTTTAAACTGAAGCTCCTGTCAGCACCTCTGTTTATATTAAATCTATCGGCATGAAATGCATTAAAATAAGAATAATGATATAATGTCTTAAGTGTATAATGTTAACATAGGTCCCAGACAGAAAAGTGGGACAGACAGGCTGAACATTGTAAATTAATTTTCAATGTGTTATATTTATAGCTGTCAACTTTTCTAAATAGTTGCTCTTGTAGCTTTTACACATTCTACTTATCCATCTGTCTCTGTTACTCAATGTCTATCCACCACCATCACTATTTCAGCAGAAAATTGCTACTTCCACCTTTTCAGAATGGATTGGCACACTGGCCAGCTCTCCTGGTACTTGCTTTCAGAAACAACAATAACAGTTACCCAGAATGGGAACCCTGAGATATCCCAGGCCCTAAAAAGGCCAATGCCAGTGCTCCTCCAACTCTTCAGTAGCTATGAAATCTATAAAAACCCAAGGTAATAAAGAGTTGGAAAAAGACTGGAATTTGTGTACAACCCATCTTCTTATGAGGTTCTAGCTGACTGATCTTATTAATTTCCATGTGATCAGGAATAAACTACCCCAGAGGTCTCAAAAGCTCACCTAAATCTTGATTTCGTGTCCATATTTCAATGGACACTCAATTAAAATAACACAAGATTAAAAACCAAAGCCCAGAAAACCCCAACGACATTACCTTCCCAAACTCCCACTGGTAGTGTGAGTGCCCTTTTTTTTGGGGCATTACAGTCACATTTGCAATTCTTGTGTCAGCAGCTCAGACTGCAGAGCTGAACACCTCCCAGATATGATGGCTCTGCTCAACGAGTCCCAGGGTTAACACAATTTCTGTTGATGTATCTAGAGCACAATGCTGCTTCTGGGCACATGCTATGAACTGGGTTTAGCATATCACACTAAGCAACCAGAAAACCTCTTTATGCTTGAAAAATGACGACAATAGTATGGAAAGAAATTGGCCAACTACTGCATTCCAGACATATCCAGCTTTTGCAGTGACTTTGCAAAAATATGTTTTGAAAGACCAGGAACCGAGTTTTATATCTGTATTTACAGGATCACAGCAATATTTTCTGGAATTTGTAGCCCTGAATGTTATCAAAGCTCTGTACTTTATAAAACCTGTGATAAATGAGACTGTATATGATTTAAATAGTAGGGGCTCCCTGAAATCATGCTAAAGAAGCTAAAAACCTATTTCCTCACTTGCTATATATAACAAGAAGCGTAAAACATCAGGATCCACGATAGAAGAGTTCATGATTCTCACACAGTCTATTTGTGGGAGCAAAGGATGCAATCAGTTCATCTATTTCCTTTCCCAATTAATCACTCATCATAGCATGTTTGCTGGATTCTGATGACTCCTCTAGTCTGAAAAGGGATTTGCATTTCTTTTTGCAGAAGAAAAAGGATACTGGCTGTTGGTAAAGGGACCTCTGAAGTAAATAATATAAAGGAGTAACAAATAAACCTTATTTCTGTGTCTTAATTTTATTTTCAGGTACATTTCTGAGAGGTGCACTTTGAACCCCATATAGTGATACTCAGCATCACCAATATTCTATGATTTACTAAGGCTTACATTTCAGTAACTTATCTCCCATAACATCGAAATTAAAGGAATTTTTATCAAAGTCTTCCTAGTGTAGCAAATCAGGACAACACTTCATTTAATAATTCTTCACACTACATTTAATAATTTCAAACTGGACACTAAAAGTATGCGGAGAACTTTTGTTATATGACCACGCTTGAGATTCCAGGAGTCCTCTCATGTGACATTGAGATAGAAATTTGAGTTATTATATGCAGATTTTAAATAATTTTAATTGAACCATTAGCTATGAGAACAATTTCAAACTAAAAAGAATGCTACTGGGTTTAGAAAATATAAAAATAGGTCTTAGTAAGGTTTTTTAATTGAAAAGCAAACTTGCTTGGAATGGAAAATATGTTCCATATTGATGACATATATTTTATATTAAAAAAAGTTAAATAATTTGATCAGCCCTACATATCAAAATTACTTTCACAAAATCTCTGGAAGGCTGTAAATTTAGAATTTATTATTTCAAACATATGTGTGTGTAGGTAGAGGCATGATTTTTGATGTGTACATGCCAATTTTGGTCTGAACATGGAAATTCAGAATTCAATTACATGAACCTCCCCATGAACTAAAACCAGTATTAACTGTTATTTTCTGAATACACAGTGCTCATTATCAGTGTCTGGGAGGGTACATAGTTTGTAATGAAGAATTTAATGACTCTCATATAAGATGAATTGTGCTTAAAGTGCAACTCCCCTGGCTTTGCTTTTTGTTAAAATGCCTCCCATAAACTTCTCACTGAAAATCAAAAGTTAGATCTTTGAGGCCACATAAAGTAAGAGTGGTCAAAGAATCAGTCTCAAAGAACTTTAGCATTGATGTTAAAGTGATGTATTTATGTCTCTAAGCTTTTATGCTTGTTTACAAATGACTCATTATGATTGGAGCTAACAAAAATTTCATTTTGCATTCCCTAGATACCTTCTGTTGACAAATTAAGTAGAAGTAAAGCCCAAGTAAATGACACATTTGAATAACATTAAAATACAACAAACTTAAATTCATCAGTAGCTGCAAAAGGCTTTATTACTCCTATATTATGTCAGTAACTCCACAGCTATTGAATCAGCCATCACACACTCATTTGATTGACAGTATTATCACTCTGATGGTTTTCTATGCTTTACATATTATAATTTTGCCTTTATATTAGGAACTGGATTTGTTTTGTAGCCCCTGCTATTTTCCCTTCTCTATCGACAACACATTCTCTGGAAAATTCCCATTTTCCCATTTTTAGCCCACCAACCTGACCATTAATGTGCTTAAACTTTTCCCCTGGTCTTCAAGTAATAATTCTTTGTGCATATTAAATTCCCTTCTCAATGGGACCAGATGTGATTCTTCTGTCAACTACTCTTGAAACACAGAATACCACCTCTTCCATGTCCCCTCCCATTTTACTCTCTCCTTAGTCCCTGTGAATCTTGGATTAATCTCCTGCTCCCTTCAGTGTCTATCACCTCAGTGGACCAGGCTATGAACCAATTTATAAACCAGTGTAGCTCCGTGGAAGTCACTGGAACAGGAGTGATCTTACCAATGTCCCCAGACTTACAGATCAATGTACATGACCCTTTATCCCAGCAAAACTACAGTGAAAACAGAGAGATAGAGATGAAGCAGAACCTTATAATACTGCAACACAGCTACAATCACCAGCAATCTGCCACAGTTTGTGAAGTGATTTCACCAACTTGCAAAATGTCAGCAAGTTCAGTGGAGGGTTTAAAAGACAGTAAAAAGGCCCAATATTGAGGAAGCTGTTTTTTCCTTTTGAACCCACCGCTTATTTCCAAAAGAAGTACTGCACACACTACTAACTCAAACAACACATCCTCCACATTTGGCCACAGCATTTGCAGCACAATTCTCAAGCCTATTTTGTTCTCCTTTGCTTCCAATAAACAGAAAGGGAAAAAAGATAGCAGAGCAGTTAAGCTTTCTGGAGGAGACAAGGAGGACATCCATGCCACATCAGTGGGATCAACATTCCCAAGAGGAAAGTTGTGTCCCTTTTTCCTACATTATCAGTTGCTAACTCATCCCTTTTAGATTCACACAGGACTTGGGTCCAGGTTTTATGCTGTGAATCTGGCCTGCCCCAACTGCAATTTAGTTATCTCTATTCAGGTTTTCATTTTCTTTTTTTTTTTCAATAAAGTCTAATCTTCATTGTTTGCATTTTAATTGCTTGGCAGTGCCAAGTTGTTTTGGTTCAGTCAAACCATGGAGGCGACGTTTATCACAAGCGTTACACTGAGAACCAGTTCAGTTCTCACCAAAAAGAACTGTTATTCCCATCAGTGACTTTTTGTTCTGAAAACAAGGCTACTGATTTGGCTGAAGGAAACAAAACAGCATTTCCCACTCTGAGATAGCTACAAGACTCTCATCTCAACAGTGAAACAGAGGGGAGGTGCCACAGAACCAAGGATATTGTAGTTTCTGGAGAATCAGTTACTGATAGAGAGGCTAAATCACAATGAAAAAGATGCTTCATTTTTCAAGCACTCCTTGTGGATAAAAAAAAAATCAAAGTAATTTTCATTCATGTATTGGCCAGACTAAGCAAGGATAAGAGGGATACTGGCATTTTTGAGAAGGCAAAATAAATCAGTTCTCTGATCACTCTGTATTACCTGGCCTGGGCCAAAGACCCTGTGAGCCATTAGCAGTTTGTCTTGCTTCTTATACAGCACATTCGGGCCCACAGCAGACTCAAAGTCACCACAGCTAATGAATCAAATATCTGGATTGCTTCAATAAGTGTTGAAGAGTTTACTTCAGTTCCCTGTCACCTTAAAAAAGGGGAAGTACACCAACTATATGCTGATCCTTATGGGTACCTTCCCACCTGAGGTGTGCTGAGATTTGATTTGCAAAGACCTGGAGTAGGATTTGCTCAGGATCAGCCATGTCGTACCCAAAGGTACGGGGACCAAAACTGAGCAATTTTAAAACTACAGGACTCCTTGATTAACATAATGATATGCAAAGACTCTGTATCCATCTCTGAAAGGAAGGGGCTTCTGCTGAGCAGCAGCAAACAATAGTTTAAAGCCAGCAGCTAAGGAACATCAGAAGAAACAATGTTGGAGGGGGATTAAAGGGAGGTAGCATGTAATTATCCCAGTTGGAACTCGGCCTAGAGCCACATTTCAAACTGCTTTTCCTTTTTCAGGAATAATTACTGTGAAAACACTTAACCAACACTGTCAAAACAGATGTCAATATTCCATTCAAAATATGTAGGAGCTTTTCATTATTAAAAGGGAACAACCGAGAACATCAGAAGTTACAGATTTTACATATCTCTTGTCTGTCAGTTTGTCAACTGCAAGAAATAAAGATAGTGCTCCAGATCCAGCTGGTTAGAAGGAAGAGGTTAAAGTCAGCTGTGGATGCAACAGTAATTTAAAAAATCTGAATAATGTGTGTTTATTCCTAAACACAGCTCTTTGGCACCACTCAAGGCCTGGCTGTGCCCTTTGTAACAACTGGGAGGGCAGCGATTGTGTCATGGAGCAGAAAGAGTACGAGTACTTTTCACCACTGTCACTGACAATGTTGTGCTTGACTGGACCACAGCTACAGACTTTGAAATCCCTGATTGGGCTGAAAACCAAAGAGATGGTAGGTTAAAAGTGAGATGCTAAGTCTCTTTCAGCTTGGGAGCCAATGGCCATGCATATGACATTACAAACAGGAGGACTTTTCTGAGAAGTTAGTGTCCTCTAAGAGTTTAATAGGAACACTACAAAAGGTTTTTCATGTTCCTTTCAAGTAAAAGAGCAGTTCTGATAGCATCTACTCCTATTGAACTTTTTATTCATTCCAAACCTTCTTTTGTTCTGCAGTGTTGTTTTTTTTCTTGGCAAACACAGGGAATTTATTTGGGTACAACAGTACATCTTGACCAAGTATTCTGCAGTTAAAATATTTCTCTCTTTTTTAGATGGAATAAAAAACCCCACTGTGGCATTTTGCTATCCCAAAATTATTTCTACCATCTCGAAAGTTCTTCTATGCCAGGATAGTAAATAAAACATAACGGATTTAAGGCACAGAAGGGGAGATGTGTTTTCTTTTTTTTTTTGGAATAGCAATGAGGTGAACATTAGTCACAGCAAGTAGGAAGCAAAATTTATCTTAAACATTACCAGTGTCTATGTGTCTAAAACAATTGGTGCTTTTATACTTACAAGTAACCATATGAATAGACCATTTCTGACCCACCTACTAGTGGGCTGGCACACACAAAGCTATTTATAAAAGGATGGTCCAAAAGTTAGGTCAAATTTTCACCAGTGGAAATTTCATCAACAGAGCTTGCCCCATTACAAATTTGGCTTTAGAATGCTGAGTTTTTCCAGAATCAGTTTTCCAAACAGAACTAAATGAAAGAGCTGGATGCATAGTGAACTCTTGGAAAGCTCTCTTGATTATGAAAAGCTGAAACCAGAGAAACAGCCTTTACAATTAATGTAATACTGATCCAAAGGCAATTAATTTTAACTTTGGATGAATGAAGACTAAATTTGCCAGACTTTAAAAGCTTGCCTTTTCCCATCCTGACTGCTTTTCTCTATGTAACTGACACCACATAATTTGTCTCACGCAAAAGCCTGGATGGATATTATTGCACATTAGAGGAAGTTTTACAGTTTGCTATCTATGACAGAAAAGAGAACAGATATTATTCAGCCTCCTCTGAATGAAATATGGCTGCTTGCAACTGCTGGATTCTGAATTTCATGACTCAAGAAGTCTCTAGCTCATTTTAGGGCTCAAACCTCTTGCCCATGATTCATTTTTAAACTTCAAACTTCCTTCCTATGCCATTAGAAAGTTCCTTTTAAATTAGCAGGTGACCCAGGTATGAGTTCTGCCTGCAAAAGAAGGAGCTGACTTGCTTAAAGGAGTTGAAGGGAGCAGCAGGAGCAGGCCCTGTGGGGAGCTGAGGGTGATAATGCAGCTCCAGCCCCAGAGTGCCTGAGCACAGCCAACCTGGCAGTGCCATCGGCAGCATCAACCATCTTGGGATCTCCAGGAAAGATCCTGGGGATGGGCAAGGCTGAGGTTTAGGAAGGAACACAAGTCAGCCCCAAGGATTGGGCCCGGTGCTGGTAGCCAGGGTCAACCACAGCCCCGGCATTGCCAGGCAGGCCAAAGCCGCGGGCAGGGCCGAGGTCAGGCCGGGAAATGGATCTGTGGGCAGGGGCTGGATCCGTGGGATCCATGGCTGGACACATGGGCTAGGCAGGCATGCAAGGGCAGTCCTGTGGCACAGGGCACGGAGGGAAGGCTCTGGCCTCAGCTGGAATGTGTGTCCTGGGCGAGCTGGGTGCTGGGGCTGGAGGCCCCAGGGCAGCTGCTCAGGGCTATTCAGGCTCCCGGTGCCCTCGCAGCCCTGGCAGGATCAAAGGCTCACTGCTGAGAGAAGCTGGGATTAAGATCCTTGGAAAGAGAACATGTGATCCACAAAAAACCACTCGGTTCATTCTTGAAGCTAAATATGGGCTTTAATGCAATCCTAAACTAGATTTCAAGGAGGGGGTATATTCTAGTTGCCTAAGCATAGGCTTCATTTTATACAAAAGAAAGTATTGATTAAATTTCAGTAATTTCCCTCACCTCTGTTCCAAAAGCAAGATTTGCTTTACACATCAAGGTGCTTTCTTTTAGTGTGTAGAAATGTCCCTATTAACCCTACCTTTATCCTATTCTGGAGAAAGGGATAAACTCTTTTAAAATATTTGATAGGCAATTTTAGCAAATCGCCAAGCAGCACTACCCACAGGCATGCCAGTGAGTATATTTTTATGCACTGTTAAATTGCTCCAAGCCAACCTGAATGCTTCCTAAATTTTTATCTGACAACTGAAAAAAGAAGAACCAATTACCACTTCCTTCTGCTGCTGGATTAAAACACTCAGCAAGCCTTAACTCCTTTAAGTTCGATTCTAAGCCAGTACAATTCAGCTGTTCTGGTGAATCTTAATTTGCTAACTTGTAGCCTTGCAATTTTCAAGATCAGGAACAGCTGGAGGCCAGGCAGCCCCCAGTTCTTGAAACATGGGCACAATTCCTTTTTCTTATCAAATGCAAATTCATCCTGCAAATGAGATAATGAAAATCAAAATATAGGATGAGCAAGAGCTAGTGTTGTGAAGGTTATTTTGGGTCTGTTTTACTTAAGGGTGGCAGTTGTAAGAGGTATGGTCAATACCTGTTGATGAAAGCTGACTTTCTATATACTGTTTTATAGAAAATTCTGTTTCTTTACACAGAAAGGGATGTTACTGAACTAGCCTCATACAAGATAAACTTTTTATATCTTCATTTGCTTAAATAATTAATTGACTTTTTTTTCATTTAACTGCTGCTTTTTTCCACTCGGTGAGAATAGAATTCAACTGACATTAAAGAGAAAGATTGTGTGTGAAAGATTAGCGACTACTCAGTGATACTATTTTTGTATTGTAGTTAATCACTTCTGAAAAAATACACCTGCTTCCTTCTTCTTCTTACTCATGTGACTGCCAATATTGGCAGTTGCAATGGGTGAAATTCTAAAACTTCTGTATCTGAACACCATAAAGGCATAATCCTTATAAGTTTTCACACTAATATTTTTTGATATGCTGACATTGGGTGTTACATGACCTGGTATCAAGCTTGCTCTCACTGAAATCTGTAGCAGACAATCTTTAAAAGTCCGCCTGGGACACATGATACTTATGTTGTATCCAGAGTAAAAGTGTGGAAGTCAGTTATTTAACTTAATCACAGTGTAAGATCTTCCTTGTTTAATCCCTTTATACAATTGCTAACTAAGTAGAATCAAAAATAATGAAAATAGAAATCTTGATCGAGTAGTACTGACCAATCCAGTTACTAAACATTTAAGGAACTTAAGGGAATGTTATAGGGAGTAAATATTAGGAAGGATTTCACTCTTCTCAGTTATCTGCTAAGGACTGCTCTCAGTACATTTGGTTCTCCAGTTGGCTCCTCTGCAGCCACAGAGATAGCAGTTAATTGCTTTACTTGATTAGAATTCACAGCTGCATCTGCAGCAAGAAGGCTCCTTCTGAAATTAACTGAGCTATCAATCAACAGAATAATTTGCTAGAGTGAAAAGCAACTAGTCAGCTGTGCACTTATCAACAAAAGCAGCAAAGTTTCTCTGGGAAAACTCCTAACGTTTGATAAAACAATCATACACTTCTCTCCAGCCTTAAACATCAATATAAATCATGGCCTTCTGCACTTTAACTGTTCTCAATGCTTTTGCCAGCTTTCTTTTCTGTGTGCTACTGTGCTTACAGAAGAAATCTTTATAGGTTTCTCTAATGTATTTTAACGTGCAGCATCAATCACACACAAGGCAGGGGCTCATGAACCTTTCGGATTCCATTTCTGAATGAGCTGCTTGATAGAACTTTATCCATGCTGAGGTTCTGTTTGGAAATTCATCAAACCTAAAGTTAACAAGGGCCTTGCTACATGTCTTAGAGTAACTGCTAATAAAGTTCAGGTCTCAAAGAAAGCAAGCATAAAAAAATTACCTGCTCTGAATATTTTGGAAGAAAATGTTGCATGAAACAACTTACTACACTAATTGTTTTAGCCATTGCAGCCCATGGTGTACTTTGAGATTTTGGTATCTCCTGCCAGACAGCACATGCAGTCATGGAGGCAAAAGTTATTTTTTAAGAAGAAGTTCAAGCTTTTGGCTGCTCTAGGAAGCCTTGGACCTAACTACGTAGGCTATGGTCACGCCTTCAGTTCAAATTACAGCCTTCAAGTATATGTTCATCAATTTTGCCTAGTTTATATTTATTAATTCTGAACTAAGCCTCTTGGTGCTTAATTATGATCACTGACAGGCTCTTCTCCCCACTCAACTTGCACACAGAAAAAATGAGTAGACCTCTTTTCTATAGAAAACTAGGCACTTATTGCCTCTTAAGTAAATTTCTGACCTTGGTGCCATAAGAGCGATTGCAATGACATTTGTCTTCCCTCACATCCCAGAGTTTCCCATTTAGAGTTTTAATATCAATTTAAACCTTAAACTGGTATTATTCAAACACCTGCAAGTATTGAACTGCTAGATTTGTTAGTAAAAGAGCAAATACTTACATATTTGCAAATGCTTTTGTATAATTTTATTTCATGACTCAGTGGGATTACTAATGTTTCCTATTTATGCACTGTGAAGGTATCCAGGATGTTGAACCTGAAAAAATGCTGATATTCAAGCATCTTAAAAGGACTGAATTATGCCATTTAATAGTATGTCAATAATTTCTCCATGTTTAACTGCAAAAATATTAGGCATAGGTTCAAGTTTTGCAGCAGAGCAGGAGTTTGTCTAACATGATGTAGTGATTTTCTGGTGTCTAGTATGTGGGCTGGCAAGTGGACAGATGAAATCCCTGCAAGAGAGACAGAGTTTTCCCTATATTATCTAACTCTCGGGAGCTGCAAGTTCAGCCACAACTTATTCAGCAGAAACATTATTGCCCTTCAAATTTCAGGAAGGGGAGGCATTTTATTAACTGCAATTAGAACAGAGTTAAGCCAGAGATGAGCACATTATAAACCTCCCAAGTGTCTTTATGTAAATAACTTAGACATTTTTATGTCCCAGTCATATTTCATACATTATTTCTTGAAGTTACAAAGCACTTCCTGCCACACAAATGAATGCATACAATGCCATGGTGAGTATGCTTCTTACAAGTCATGACTGCCAATTAAGAACAAAAGATCAGTCATCAGATTAATTTGTTTTAGCAATTACAACTCCTAATGTGTTAGAAGTCATTGTCTACAGCAGTGACCTCCGTCGGAGGCTTCATAATGGAATTCAGGGTTCACAAAATAGACACTGCTAGAACACTGAAATGGTTAAGTGCTTGTGCTTCTAGGAAATAGGGAAATGGAAAAGTAATTTCCTTTTTTTGTGAAAGATTAACACCATATTTCCAGCAGCTGAGAAGTGGGGCATCCTACAGGCAAATTTCAGTATTATCAGCTCATTCCAAGACATGGCAATAAAACTGGACTACATTAAATGGGTTTAAGGTGGGGAACAAAGTCAGCCTCAGAGTTTAGATTATCAAGAAGCAGAACCAATCCAAGGGAAAATCTCAGCTCAGTCTATTTTTTTACAAATATTTGTATGTTTCAAACAAGTTCATGAATTCTTTTGAACAAAGTAATTGGGTGATGTTATTAAATACAAAGTTATTTTAAATTTTAGTTTTCTAAATTGCCTTCTGCTCTGTCTTTCCTGCCACAAGGCAAAAGGTTTTGGTGTTGCTATTCTCAGAAATATTTCTGTTGTCCAGTTAAAGCAGATGTGGAATAACTGGATTCAAGCTATATATTATAATTAGAAAGCTGCATATGCATAGGCCTAATATTTTAGACTGAGGATACACATCTCAATCTGCTCAAATGTATTTTCAGAGGTAAGAGAAGCAAAAGAAATAAATATGTTCTTTACAGGGCAACTGTAGCAACAGTAAAACAGATTTTAATGTTACTGCAAACTGTGTGTGCTGTATGTTTCAGCATTCCCTCTAAAGCTGGAAGTATTTCCAATTAGCTACCTGATAGAGGGAAATGCTGCAGCAGCTCTGAGCTGACAGGACAGGGATGATTTCAGAAAATATGCTGTGCTACAAATTCATTATGCTCAGACAGCCCACCACACTCTTTACGTGCTTTGCTGCACTATTGATACAAATTTCACACCTTGGTATCTTTTAGAATCAGGAATTTTAACTAAAATCAATTAAAAAATACAGCATTGAATAAAACACTATGATTGTTGCCTACAGCTCTGTCTAGATGTTCATCAGGTTAAAAGCAGTTGTTTGGGGTTTTAACTCCCATGGATTTGCTTTGCATTCATTTTATCCTCTGTTCCTTCACTAATTAAAGTTTTAGGAATGCTTTTTGCGAGCTCTGATCCAGCATCTCTGAGTGCAGTACAAGTAAGCTTCCTGTATGGGTACTGACCCATAACTGTGAACAGATGTGCTGCTTTGGACAGACAGAGGTTACAGATGTTCCACTGCCAGAAAAGAAACTCTGTTATTTCGGCGAAGCAAGAGGAACTCAGAGCACCTTGACCCATCCAAGGAACACCTTACCCTTTGCTTTACTGTTCTGCCAGGTTTTTCTTCTTTTCATATAATGTCACTGATGAAGCTGAATGTGTGGGAGACAAGGCTATTGCTGTTTATCAAGCCCTTTGAAAAGTCCAAATGCATTGCCAGAACTGGGAAGCACAAGTTTTATTGAACTGACTCTGCAGTGAACTCTCTACTACAGGGTATTTTTACTTCCCCCTCTCCAGCCTCCCCAGTTGGTTTTCTAATAAAGCAGCAGCTGAATCAGCAGATATACCCCACTCTTTTCACCCATTTTAAGAAGCTTAGAGTACAGGGATGCTATATAAAGTAGCTTTTTCAGTAAAGGAGAGTGATGGTTTCAAGGGGAAGAACATCTTAAAAAATTACTTTTTAGTAGCTTTGACTTGCATTGCTTCTGATCTATTTCCTCCTTCACACTGAGGAGACAACAATGACAGCACAGAGGGGCAGAAGGATGATTAAGGGGTGACTCTTTCTGTGACTCACATCTACCATTCCCATGGATATTCCTTGTGAATACTGATTTTTAAGCCTACACAAATTCTGAACTCAATTCTAGACCAAGAAAATTTCTGGAAGATTTTTAGGATGGGGTCAGTCTGCTAAAAACAACAAACCTTGCCAAGAGAAAACATCCACTGGAATGAAACTAAAAATGCTTTTTGTGATTCCAAAGCAACCAGGCAAGCACAACAGCATTTCTTTTAAATCTGCAAATCAGAAATTTAAAAAAGCTACAAATGTTTTTCTTACCTATTTCAAATATGTGTAAAGGCTGCTGCTTCTATGTCTGTGAAGATTAGAAAGAGTTTAGCTAAAACATTCTTCAAGAAAATTCATCTTCTGTTGTCTATCTAAAATATTTTGGGATATATCTGGTCACCTTAGCAGTTCTGCTCTATTTTTTGCTGTCAAGTTCTACATTTATCTTTGCTTACTTTTTGAGAAAATAATCAAGCTATATTTACAAAGTGGCACAATAACAGATTATTCTAGAAGGAGAGAGAATGCTGCACAACTGATTATCAGCCTGCATTAAAGCACCAAATACAGGTGGTTTAATGACAAATCGTTAAAAAATCATTTAAGTGCTATTGTTAAAAATTCAACTTTAAAAGTATTTATTAGAAAAAATAAATAAAAATGATCAGCAAATAAGGATGATACTACATGTAAGCTTTTAATTGAAACACTCATTTGAGGAAAAGAAATCCTGCTCACCAGCTTTGGATGGTTGTTTTGCAGAGGTTGCAGAACAGCATGGATTATGTGGGGGGGAAAATATCACTGCAAGTCCATAGTGTCCACGCCATTAAGAACATGAGGAATCTTAAACTGCAAGTGCTGACATATGAGCAACTTTACAAACTAGCAAGCTCAAGCAAGAGGTAGACTATCAAGCTTTCTGATAAAGCACTGCAGCTGCAGTGCCTCAACTCCTACCTCCCCTGCTGCCACATCTACACCTTATCCATCAGCTCAGAGACTGCATCCACCTGCAGACAGCAGGAGCCTCACCTCGGGAGCTGGTGTTCTTCCCTCAGAGTTCTGCACACAGCAAAGGTGTGCTCCCACGAAGCAGAATGCACTTACTGGAGGTGGCTCTGCAGCCCCCAGCCTCCTTGTAAAGCTCTGTAAGTTTGGTTACACAGCTCCTCGGGTGAGCACTTCGTTCAAGTTATGAATGGGTTCGTGTTCACTGGGGAAACATTTTAGAAACCAGCTCCATCTTGCCTGGCAGAACTGGATTTGTAAATCAGGAAGGTATTAAAATAAGGGTCTGTCCTTATCCCTGAAATAGGCACTGAATGCACACAAACAGGAATTAGAAGGAAAAAAGGAGCCATTTTAGGCAGTTAATTGAGAATGGCTGTTGTTGTTCGTAGTGACCAGGTGGTGTGGTACCTCTACAGAAAACTGTAATAAGAATTGAAGGTGTATGTTCTTCACCACTCATATAAAATTGAAATCCTGTGCTAAACATCACTGATTAAATTTTTATCGTTTTAATTGATATTATTTTACGATATGCCTTATTAACGATATATGCATATGCCTCAGTATCTCCAAAAAAGCAAATAAGATCTGAGTTTTTCTCAAATTTGCAAAGTGCATATAGCTACATGATGGTTTTTATCTTTAATCCTGAAAAACATCACAGTTAAGTTTCATTTGGGAAATTTGATTGAATTTTTAAAATTTATTTGCATCTCAGATAAACGTAGAAAGAAACAATAGAAACCAATGACTGTAATGAGACGAAGGAAGAAACTGTGGCTGCAGAACTCTCCAGATGCATCCAGCTGTTATTAGGGATATCCTAATCCTGCAATCAGTCCTTAGTCTCATAGAACTAAACAGCTTTCTGACTACAGAACTATGAGGTTTGTTGATTATTTCTTTGAACTCAGATAGTCCAAGTACATAACAGCTGTTTTTCACAAAGAAATCAGGCTTACTAAAAACAGCAGCATAAAGAGACCTGGTGACTTCTGGTAACACCATTATTGAATGTAGCCTCATTAACCAAGCAGAACCATTGTCAGCAACTAGATTTAAAAAAGTGTACTTTATGGGAAAGATAGAATATTCTAACTGAAGATGGTTTATATTCTCTTTAACTTGTCTTAATTGCAATCAAAATAATGACATACATTGCCAATCACATCACTTTGGATTCATAAAGCATTACAGAAGTAAGAACAACTCTGCAGCTACAGAGACATGTAAGTATTTCCAAACCACATAGATAAAAAGGAGGCTAAAGGCATCTATCAAATGAACATGGACCTGTTCAGCTCTGTGCTGTCAATGAAAGTCCTCTGTGTCTCTGAGACCTATTTATCCTTTTAAAGTGACCTGTGACCAGTGTGTTATTCCTGAGTACATGACAAGGTCTAATCAGAAGCTGGTGCTAATAGGTGAAGCAATGTACCAGTGCAGTGTGAGGAAGAGCAGTGCTTTGCTGATTAGGAGTAAGGAGTGAAGCCATGAATCTCAGAATTGAGTATTATGGGCGAGAAAAATTTGTTGGTGTCATCTAACTCTCCAACCTTGAAAAGGCCATGTCCTCAGTCATATATAGAGTCAGCTTGTAAATACATTTCCATATTCCATGTCTAAACTAAGCACAAAGTGCTATGAGACCAAAAATGTACATGTACATTCATGTATAATTATTATTTTGCTCCTGTTAATATTGTTTGTTAATTCATGATGATATCTCATGAAGACAGTAATTTAGCAACTGTTCAATTCCTTGAATATAATTACTTGATTTAGAAAAATGAATGAAAATTTGGGTGTAGGTAAAGTTCAGGAGTTCAGTGCAAACACAGAGCTCTGCTAGCTTGGCTGCCCAGTCTCTCTGGGGCACTGGGCATCAGCAGCTGGGAGACAAACATCTGCTGTCATTCCAAGAGCTTTTACTAGCAAGACTGGCCTTGCAGTCCAAGGACTGATTTGGGCCATGTACAGAGGGCATCCTTCACTGTTTGAACTAGATCAACTTCTCCTATGTACACAGAGCTTGTTCTGGGGACTATTCTATACTTTTACGGGGCTACTATTTTATACATAGTATAGTAAAAAGGGTTATAAATCAAGGGTGAGGGATGAAGGAAAGTAATTAGAAGTGGTAAGGGAAGCATCTTTCCTTCTCAGTACACAGTTTCTGAGTTTCAGTTAGCAGATGTCATATTATCATATCCCTTACTCAGTGACACCCAGGACTGAGGCTGGAAGCTCCTCAGCAGAACCACACACAGAACTGTAAGCTCTGCCTCCTTTCAGGACTGACTTCCTAGATACCCTGGTAAGAGGAACTGAAAGGCTAAGGTGGTTATTTCCATGACCATTAGGATTTAGACTGGTAGACTGGCACCCCCAGCTCAGAAAATGTGGAAAAACGTTTCAAAGACTGGGTGCCAGTTCCCACAGCCACTGTGAGTTATTAGCCTCCTTTACACAACATGAGTATCAAATACTGAGATCAGTCTGAAGCTCTCTTTAGGAGATGACAGGTAGGATATCTACAGATTTCTCTTTTTTTTAAAATGAAAAGCCAGTCAATTAAGAACCACAGCACACTGTTTCTCAAAAGCACATTCAGCCTGAAGATTTACCTTTTGAGTGGTAACTCTCTTAATGCTTTGTTACAGTCTAATAATTTGATAACTACCTGGGTTAAGACTCTTCCATTTTACACTGATTTAAGCTGGAGTTCAACATCTGGATTTGTGCCATGTTGTTCTCATGTTCATTAAAGGTCTGTGAGGGAGACATCATCCCTCTCCCCATCATCCTCCAAATCTTCATTATCCTTCTGCCTTGTAGTGGGCTCATGTGAGCAGTGTCATTCCTTAATTTGATGTTCTCTGTTTTATTTTGCAGGGCAGTATGTTCAGAGACGTCACTAGAGGTGTCACCAGTGGTAGCAACCAACCCAAAGAGTAACTCTTCCCACAACAAAAAGTAACCAGTCTCACATCAGAACAATTGTAACACAGCTAGACTGTCCATTATCCACTGAAATGGGAACTAGGACAGTAAAGGGAAAAACATGGCTGAAAAGGTTACCAGACTGCATGGTGCACAAAGAACTGTGTGGAGCCAGGCAAGACCCACCAGGATAATCAAGAGTTGGAGGTACCTAATCCCTGCAGAGGAAAGACTTTCTGCACCTCGGTGCTGACTGCTCTTGGTTGTAGCAGGAACCAGAGGATGTGGCAAAGCACCAGCCCTCTTGTGGATCCACATCTGCCCCATGGAAAAAGCTTCTTGGGCCCCAAAATGTTGGGGAGAGTGCAGAGATGGCCAGGCAGCTCTCCTGGGGTATCCCTCAGGCTCAGCACTGCTTGGGTTACACTCAGAGCAGCTCTCTGCAGACTCTTGCACCAGTTTCTGTGCTGGGCTGGAAGTTACACTTCGTTTTTAAACATCTATAAAGCACAAACCTTCACTTTCCTGCTTACAAAATTGCCCACTGAAGTATATGAGGGTTTTGCATTCAAAACATTTACCCATTTAATAAGTGATCTAAATGTCATCCTATTAATTAAGAGGGCGTCTGGCAAAACTCATTTGTTCCCATGTTTCTATTCAATTATTTAGCTACAGTTTTGCAACAAGAAGATAGAATGAAATTCCATAGCTGCACTGCATTAGAAATGCTGTCAAGACTGGCTGAAGATTACTGATTCTGCTTCAGTTGGAATTTGTACAAGTAATGTTATCTAAAGAAGAACCATATGAGGGCAAATTGAGAAGCACAGAATGAAAACTATTAAAGTTTAACCTAGCGGCAAAGTACCTTAAAAAAAAGGAGACATTCAGCAATCCATGTGAATACATGAACATCTGAGACACCCAATGAGCAAACCAAATTCCTCCAAATTCTCTTTATCAAGCCCTAGTAAAAGTCATAATATCTTCAGAACATCTCATTCAATTATAGACCCACAATGAGTTACTTTGCCTTGATAATGCTGCATCTATTAATTTATAATTCATTAAAGAGTACTGATGCTTGAGAAAAACAGAATGTGCCAATTTCCCAGAGTACAAAGTGGCATATGCAAAAAGGAAAATTACTTATCCAAATAACTCTATCAAAATACATTACCTTAGCACAGGCAGTTATTATTTGATATATCCCAAACCTGCTTCTATGAGTGCTATTTAGATTAGAAGTATGATCAGTTTAGTTTGAGGAAGGTCTCAGACAATAAATTATCTTTACCTGCAAATACTCCATGGTTAACTCACATTTATTGAGTTTTGCTTGCTTAAATGCTGGACAGTATTGGTACTCAGCATTAACACTGCTCACTGTACAACACTCATGCATGTTCTATAAAATACAATAAAAAAAGAGACATAGGGATGAATGATCACAGCTTAACATGGCAGCAACTCGAGCAGAGAACTGAAGCAACAGTAAACCAGAAAAAGAAAGGTAATATTGGACAACACTTTTCTCGGCTAAGAAATTATGGGCCTTGTACTTACAGCACAAGTGAAGGAGACAGGAAATCTGGGATTTATTCTGGGATCTGTCACAGATTTCCTGCATAGCTTTAAGAAAGTCCTGTGGTGTTAACTTCAGCCATGGGGCTTTCATTCCTTTGGGAGCAGCTTGCACCCATATCTCAACCTTCCTTTACAGTGTGAGCTAATTAACACAAAGAGAGGGTGTTACTGGTGCAACATTTGTACATAAGAAACAGCAGAGTCAGATCTAATGCAGGTGAAACTGTATGTTCAAAAGCAGCCTGGGCAATAATAGTCCAAACACCAAGGCAGGCAACATCCCCCTCCCCAGGAGCAGGCAGGGGGAGAATAAAAAGAATGGGCACTCCAGCCATTGAGTAATGCAGTTGTTACACTGGTGGAAGCAGGAAACAGAAATTTATCTCCACTGAAAGCCAAGACTTCATTTCCCTACTTTCTTCCAAGCATAAAAACTAAAGGGAGACATACATGACTTGTAATTTCTTGAACTACACCTCCTTTTCAGTTTTCACACAGAATACATTCTACTCATAAAATCCAGCTTCCAGTGGTGGGAAACCAAAACACTTATGCCTCTGAAAGACATATTCACACTCTCAACTAAGTAGGCCCAGACTTTTCAGTTACAGAAAGATGTATGATAATTTTAACAGGTCAGTTTTATTTCTCAGGCCTGCATATCTTAATGTCCCAAATTTGAGCAAAACAGAATAAATCTCACATGTTCCTGTTGGGAGCTCATACCCTTTTGGGCTCTTCTGGCTGGAGAGATGGTTCTACTCATTCTCTGAGGACTATCCCAAAATTAAGATAATTAATCCAAAATAAACCATTTTATGTTTTAGGTCACTTACCTGGTGCTCTCAGATGATCCATTTTTTATCCCCTGTGTTCTGAGCTATTTTGTTTCTACCCAGTGTTGCTACCTGCAAGGGAAATAAAACCAGAAGATGGCTCAATGGTGCTTAAGTTCAGTTAACGAGGATCAGGAGCAAGGCATTACCCAGTTGAATTTCCTACCCTCTAGCCAGTAGGGTTATTAAAGCACAGCAGGTGTTTCTACTTGTTTCATGATGTTAATAGATGCTTGGATCTTAACAGAGTTTGTAATGCATTTGCAACTTTTGGTTATTTATGGAAAATGCAGTCTAGAAAAGCCTTATTTTGAATTTAGTCTGTGTGAAGGATTTATCACTACAGTTCTGTAGTGATTTATTTTAGTATGTGCATCAAATCTTAAACAGAAGAATTAGTTGTTTGAACTTACATTTTTAGAGAAAGATAAGACTGGAATCAGGCACTTGGGTCATAAAATAATATTGCATCCAAATACCTTAAATGATCCTCAAAATAGAAAGATGTGGCAACATAGAGCTGCATCCATGTAACCCTAAATCACAACTTTTGTTAACTGTCTTTACAGACAGTTGTGTGATTAAATTTCTAGGAGACCTGAAACCACAATCAACCACTGAAAACGAGGCAGCTGGTTTCTCAAAGATAGCCAGCATTGCTCTCACCTGGATCTGCTGGGCAATTGTGAGAAACCAATCACTTCACTAAAATCTTAATTGGAAACAAGTGACTAGTGATCCTATTCAGACCCATAAGCAGCCCAACTCTAGAAATAAAACAGGAAGCAGGATAACAGCTTGTGTCTTGAGCTTCAGGCTCAGCTTTGAAATCACATTTGATTAGAGATGTAAATGCAAACCTTAAAATCAAAACTTTATAACAAAACAAAAAGTTCAGGGCCACAGGTTGCTTTTGTCCACTGTAAGTCTTCTCTTGGTGTGGAGGCAAATTCTTGCACTGTACTGAAATGGTTGTATCTGTCTGCTCACTCATCTTCTCTTCCTCCTCAGCCCCATGTGCAACTTCACCTTCCAACCAGCTTGCAGGAAATTGAGTCACTGAGCATATTCCAACATCACACCAAACAAATGAACCTTCTCCTGATTCAGGGCCAGTTGTCAGCCCTCTTCCTCTTAACCTGCTCCTACATTGACCTGTAGGAATATTCCCAGTAACAGACAGGTCTAATTATCCATCAGAAGACATTAAGCATTCCACAGATCCTAAAGAGATACAGCAGTAAACCACACCAAAATAATTTGCAATGGGTTTTTCCCCTCCCAAGGGTTCTAAGGACACCAGAACAAAAATATTCTGGACATGTTTTTTCTGTTTAAATCCACAGTGACTCTAAAGATGTTGACAGTGAGAAGATTTCTGACCCAAGCTATAAAATCAACATCTTCCTAAAGTCTACAGATTTAAGTTCTATCACTCTTGGACATATCACAGACTATGCAAATATCTGTAAAATATCATTTCCATCATCATTTAATATTCAATAAAATATTATTTTCCTAGTAAAATGCATCTGATTGCCACTTATTTTTCCAGTTATTTTTTCCTCTGATGCTGTATTAGAATCTTTAGGATTATTCTCAGAAATCAGTTGAAAGTTTAAGCTTATGGTAAAAATCTCTTCTATGGAGGAATTTAAGATGTGAGACAGTCAAATTCATAGAAAAATTGAAGATTATGAAATATTTCTTCTGGAGGAAATGCATTTCATGTAAGTTTTATTTTCTCTTTTCCGGAATTCACATCCATCTATCTGCACAAACCTTGCTCACCTATACCCATATTTTCTAGCATGAGCTTTGCTACTTGTCCCTATAGTTGAGTGTGTGTTAAATGCAGCTGTAAGTCACCTGGGGCTGCTCTTATTGGCCTACAACAAGTGGAGTTCACACAGTCACACATCTTTGGGGCTTAGCTATTCCAGCTGATGTGGGACACCACAGTGCTTCTCCTTCAGAGCAAACACTTCCTGCCATAATTCCATTGTTTCCCAGGAACATCAAAACCAGGTTCCAGTTTGGAAATAGAAAATGAGAGAGACTTTTCACATCTTCATTTGAGATTAGAGAAATAAAAAGTCTTTACCTTGTTGTAGTTCTAGTAATGACTCAAAAATTTGAAACCAAACTTCAGTGCTGTTCTTTCATAGCCTTGGTCTGTCTAAAGCATCTTGGGAAGGCTTCTCTACACTGTGCTAATAGGAGCAATAGAAAAGCCTCCCAGTTATGACTGTATCAGATTTGGGGCATGTCATTTTTTACTGTGTTTGTGTAGTATATGGGCACAATGGGCCTCTAATTGTGACACATTTCTGAGAATACAGGACAACAGCAACAACACAAAAGAGAGGCTGAAGGTGATGCTGCAATTCTGACTGGGTCATTCTAAGCATGCGTGTGAAGTTCAGCTCATCCAGAAGGGATTAGCAGACCAGATTGTTTACCATATAAGAGAAAAATTCAGAGAGTTTTTAATAAATATTTTTTCATGCTGTTACTTCATTTTGACAACAATGTAATTTTGTTAAAATATCATAAGAATAGTTTATTGCCTCAGAGCATTCCTTCAAAATCTAAACTGAGTTCCACAGAACTGTTGCAGATAATTGACATCAGAACAGTGTCCATCTGTTGTTCTTCCTAGAAAACTGGTACTTCAGAGATGAACTAAAATTACAATCACAAATGTTAAAAATAAAATTCTCCTTCAAAAGAGGAAAATGTGTAAGCTAAAGACAACACAAGCAATAATTGGATAATATGCTTTACCACAAGTCCTGTCTAAATTACAGTATTGTAACTGTTTTCTTATATGTTACATTTCCAGATATTTTTATGTTATAGCAGACAGAGCCTTTAAAATATGTTTTAGGGCTTTTTTAAATTTACTATGTCTTTATTGCTATGAAACGGACCCTCAGCCAGAGTAGATTCTTGTATATCCTAAACTTCAACAGGGGTTTTTTGTTTTTCACCAGCATCTTATACTACGCATTTAGGAAATTACCAAAAATCTTACACATCTCTTCTAGGAAGCAGAGGAAGCATAATTATCCCTTTCTAATTATTTCACTTTGGCTTCCTTGGATTATTTGTTTAGCATGAAGATTTGTTTATGTTCACTGATACTTTGGTTAAGTTTATTCTTCATTTATTTTAATTTTATGTTCCAAGGATATTTTACTGAACACTCCCTGTAAGACCTTCAACTGTGGCCACACACATCCTGAAATTTTCTCTCTACCTAATCCTGCCTTGTGTCATAACACAGTAAATATATATATATATATTTACAAAACAAGTTTCTTCCAGCAAAATATACCTAGTATTTTGTATGTTATTTTAAAAAGCTTGTGTAACACTGCACAGTGTGTGTGTGTACATAAACATGTACACTTGCTAACCCCCCCATGAACATGCACTGAGCTATTGTTGAAAATTTTCATTAAAACTTTGTAAAGGAAGTCCGTCTGCCACAGCTCAGGATGTCCTGTTTCTGTGAGGGGCTTCAGCTATTGCTTGGCCATTTTCTCATTGAAAACCTAAGTAGAAGACTTAAGGGCATTAATCTACTATTAAAACAAACTGATTTGGAAAGGGTGTTTTGAAGAGCTTTTCCCCACCAGCTGGGAACTGTGAGGCATGGACACCTCCTCAGACACAGCACACTTAGTTTTGTGTCCTCTGTACTGGTGTCATCAGTGGGAAGGATGGGAGGAAAAATTCTTTCTGTAAGGAGGGCATGTAATCCGGGCATTGAGATAATCTCAAAATACAGTTGTTGTTCCCAAGCAATATCTGTACCCTGCTTGTCTTTCAAGGCAAACCATAGCAGGGCCCAGCCAGGCTCTGTGGGCTCCTGGCAGTGGGGTGGGCTGGAGTTCCTGCCCTGCCCTGTCTGGCTTCTGAGTGCCCCGGTCCCCTAGCACAGGTGGCCTCCCTGGCAGAGGGAAGGAACAGAGACCTTGGTTTTTAAAGTACTGGGGACAAAATTTGGGGTTAGTACGTGCTCATAATTTATATCTTCTTGCTTTAGGAGACTGATTGCTTTGCAAGAGGATGGAGGCAGGTCTGTGGCTAGTTTGGATTACAATTTTATTTTGAGTTTTTGAAATAAAACCCCAAAAGTTCAAACCTCAGGAAAATTTTTTCATGATTCATTGGGTGTATTTGTTTTACTTAGCACTGCTCTCCAAAATGTTCAGCTTTAATTTTTCAGTTGATCAGTCTGCAGGAAGTCTGAAATCTCATTTCCACTAAACAAGGGCTTTCCTTGTTTGTCTTTGTCATTGAGAAAAAAAGGATTGCAGCCACGAGAGGTTTACACTTACACACAGTAGTTATGAGTACCCAAACCAAAATGTTTTTGGTGGGAACTGGTATCAGGCTCAACCAAAGAAAACTAAATGTCACAGGGATACACCCTATCACCAGGAAAAGAAGAGGAGGACAGAAAGAGACAATGGGTGGAAAAAAAGGAAGTGCATGAGGGGTCAAAAATGTCAAAATAAAGCACCAGTGGGGAATATGGGGCAGAGAGATCAACAGCAAAAAAGAAACTGGGGGCAGAGAAGGGTCATTAAAAAAGGCCCTAAATATCTTAGTTTTCCCATACAAGCTTGCTTTCCCAATGGAATGACTACTGGTGTTTATCACAAGACAGCCCTGGGTGCTGCACTAGGATGGAGAGGTCAACAGAGAGAAACTGGAAATAAATTGTCTGCTCTGGGCTCTGCCTCTCATTTTGAGCATAGAAAGGAGCATTGCCTCTGAGAAGAGAAAGAAGGAGACAGTGGTCCCTTCATCCTGCAATCCAGCAGGAACCACAAGCCATGGATAGCCCTTCAATTTCACCAGAGCATAGCATGAAACAGCCCTTTCATCCTCCTGTCCCAAGAGGCAGACACAGCCTTCCTGCCCTACTCAGAGCACACCAGTGGAAGGAGTAACATAACATTCTGCGGTGTCTCAGCCATAATGCCCACCTCTAACAGTCTTGGTGGGCCCTCAGCATTCCATATTTCCCTCTTGTCTGAACAGCAAATACACTACATGCAAAATTTCTCTAAAAATTATTTCTGCTGGTCTGTCTGCAAAGTGAGATCATTAAGTCTGGCAAATATGGGGCATCAGTTTACCTTGATAAAAAGTGGCCCCCACAGACTGGTTAAGAGAGAGACTTAAAGCAGTGGGACAGAGGTAGTATATGACATGGAAAAGTGACAACACACCACTAGTGGTTTAACTTCATTGCCAAAACAATCCTTTCTGAAGAGGATCAGGCCCTTCGAGAATATGCCAGTTGTGTAAGGTCAGTGGTTTTGAACCCACTTTAAGTCATTCAAAAGCATTCAAACACTGACAAAGTAATAGTTGTTGCACTGTCTTTAGGATGACTCCTAAGCTCAAAATAGGGGTATAAGGTTGCTATTGCTACCTAACACCTTTTGTATTTACCTGAGTTCTAAAATATCCATTCTCATCATTGTCATGACATCCAGTAAAAGGTTATTTGAGGAGAGAGAATAGGGCAACATCCTGCAATTCCTCCTTCCTCTTTCATGGTAAGGAACATGCTGATGATGCCAGGAACTGAAAAGTCTCCCTTTTGGTAGACTGATCGATTGAAGAGCTTTACAGTAGACCAAAAAATGGGTAAATGCTGTACTCACCAGTCTAACTCATTAAGAAATGTTCCCCATGTAGTCATAATGCAGGAAAAAGAACGTTTGTAAAGATTTTAGACTGCAAAAACTGAGAATTTACACTTTTTAATTGTTTTCATAATAAAAAGGCAATATTACAAATATTTTTGAAACATGAGGATTCTCTCATGTGTTGAGAGACTTTTGCTACTGCCATTCCCGTGGATGTCTCGCAGCCACACATTGCCATCTAGCGTCCGAGGCCACACCCGCAATGACGCCGAGAACTTGGAAAGGATATTCCAAATTAGTTCACAATAACAAACATGGATTAGTTTTGTTCTTCACAAGTACAGTACTATATGATAAAACAATCACATCTGACAGATGAAAAGGAAGATTTTTTTTTTGTAGTTTTTTTTTTTTTTTTTTTGAGTAGGACTGAGGAAATTATTAGGGGAAAGCAAAAGAATATTTGACTATAAAGTAAACATTGTTGAACTACCATTAGGAGGAAATATAATCATATTTAGAGAATATGCACGTACTCTACCAGCATTTAGAAGTAGTTTTATTTGGTTTACAATGAAAAAAAGAGAGAGGAAAGGAGCAGGGAAAAGAGTGAACAAGTAATTCAAATGATGCTCTGCTTTAAGGGTGTTCAATCCTTCAGGCAGAAATGTGCATAAAAATCAGACAGTTAATTTTGGGTTCTGTTACACAAAACCTTCCAAACAATACCCTGCTAAATTTGTAAATATCAATCAAAAACTCCACTGACTCCTTACAAAGTAAATGGTACTTGGCAGAAAGCAATTCTGCAGCAGTGGAGCACCCAGGAAAAGTCATTTTATCTCACTGCTGCCAAACACTCCTGTAAAATTCTGTTGGATTGGCTGCATCGCAGTAAGACCTTGTAAGGTTTAGGAGAGCTCCATGCTGTTGCAGACTCAAAAGGAACAGAATCCAGTTTGCTTTTCCATGCAGTATTTAAGCTCCCTTTCAGAGTCAGATCCTGTATTTCTGTGTCACAAATGAATGTGCTTTTGATCAAAATCCAGAAGAAAATTATTGATTCTGTTTAGTGACTATTAGGAAGAACAAAATGTTTTTAGTGAGGGCTTGAAGAGAGGGAATAGAAAAGTCTTAGATCAGTTTTGGGCAGATATAAAACTGCATCTTGAGGCTGCAGTTCCCTGAAATGCTGTGATAGTCTGGAGGTTTGCTGCTAAAAAAATGGGAAGATTCTGCTTCCATTTTTCCTTCAGAGGGTCTGGAATTCAGTGGATCCCTCTGTGACTTGATTCAGATCAATAATGAAAAAGAAAATTGATTCTTTGTTTCCACTTAGATATTATACTGAGGTTGTTTATGAAGAAATATTATGTGTGTATATGGGGAGGAATCGGGGACAGCCTGCCCAGAAACAGGTAAATAAAAGGGAAGACCAAGCCATTCCCCTTTCCTTGTGCAGTGAAAAAAAACCCCAACAAACCTAACCAGGCACAAACCCTTGGACTCCTAGCACTCTTCACTATTTACTTTCATTTTCAGTCTACTTGCTTGCTATAGGGTTGTTTATTATCCCCTTCCCCAAGAATGAAAGAATTCCACACCGTGTGTGTCACACGCTCACCCCTCTGCCAATTGGGGACACACTGCACAGGCAGGGTCCAGGCCTGTGTTTTATATGTTTCTGTCACTAATATTTCCCCTGCCCTGCTGGGCTGTCTGCTAGCTTTTTTCCCTTAAAGCATTTAATAAAACCACTACTAGGTCCCTCCAGCTGCCCAGATACATTATTTATTTAGATATGAAATATGTGCCATCACAAAATCCAAGCACTTGTTGCAGCCCAGTGTACAAACCCTGCCAGGTGTTGGTGCCCATACCATGCACTGCAGAATGCCATAGGGAAGCACGCAGGGCATGCAAGGGAACACACTGTGGAAATGCAGTGAACAGGGTTCTACCCTTAACACTCTCTGGAAGCCAACAGAGAGTTGGATATTGCATAAATGCAATTGGGTGCTCAGTGCACAAGTTTAAAACAATTTATGAAGAACATCCACATATATTTTGCACTTTTTACCCTTCTGGAAATCATCTGGTGCCATCTTGTTCTCCAGTCAGACAGTTTGTCCAAAAATGGGTGGGAGCCTTCCTATTAGCTCCAGTAAGCAATCTAATAAATGTCAAGAGGCTTACTTGGAAATAAATGGGGAAAATAAGCTGGTAACTATTTGACCAAATTAATTATATTTCTATTTTGGTTTCTAGAATTTTCTTGCTTCCTTTCTACTTCAGCAAATCAGCTAGAACAAACACCACTAGAAACAGTTGTGAGATTGGCTCTTCACTAAAGAGCTGAATTCTTTCTTTGACCTAAAGACAACCTTCATATCAAACAGGTAAATAGAGCTGTTTGGTTAGCAAACGAAAATGCTTCTGCTTAAAATGAAAATGAAAAAATGTTGGATCTTGCAAGTCTAACAGGAATGGCTAAGATTTTAACTGACACTAAATTCTTTTAGCTCTGCTTCTCTGAGATAAAAATATCTTTTACTTTCTGAGGATTTTCTTTCACTTATTTGATCCTGAAGAGAAGATACCGTAGATTTATGTGTTGTTTGTCCTGGAGAGCACAGCTGGTTTAGCTTTTCTGTCAGACCCCCAGGATCCCGTTCTTTAAAATGACTTTTTTAAATGCACAGTGGGTTTGCCTAAGCAAATTTAATTTGTATTACTGTCTTGATCCAAAGGAAAGAATAAGAAAAAAACAGAAGGAAAAAACCAAACACATCTCCAGTGACACCTTTAAAAGAGAGGGGATTCTGTTTTAAACAGTGTGATATTGGTATGAAATAGATTTAAAAAGCTGGCCCAGCATGTAGGCTATTTATATATATGATAGGAAGCCAAAGGTACACAGTGCCCTTATCGACAAAAACAAAGTAAATTAAAAAGTGCAGATTGTTAAATAGCAAACTACAGGAGCCATTTCCACAAAAAATTCATTTGGGGAAAGACAAAAGAGGAATCAAGGTGGCAAAACAAATTCTAAAAAATACAGACAAACTCAAAGTAATATGAAAACAGGAAGGCTTAGGGGTAGTATGAAGAACAATTAGGAAACTTGAAGAGAAATAATTGCATAACTTGGAGAAGTGAAATTGTAAAAGAATCGTGAACAGATGAGTCTCAGAGGGAAAAAGAACTTGAGAAGGGAATGGCATGCAGATAAGAGTGATTTCTTGGCATCACTTAGCAGCAAGACGGCTGGTGTGAAGTAACTGCTCTTTAAACTGGAAAAAATAAACAAACAAAATTATAGAAACTGAAACAGTTTTGGGAAAAATATTAATGTATTTAACTGTAACAAGTCATGAGAAGACAAATATATTCACCTACTTCTGAGGCAATTGAAGAGTGAAGTGGTTGCCTGTTAATAAAATCAACTCTTAGGAGAACAGGCTGGAAGAAACAAAACTTGACAGTTACAATTGAGTGGTATTAGAACAGTTTATAACTAGGAGGATGTGTTTCTTTCTCAGGAAAATTCGTTGATAAAATAATTAAATTAAGAAACATAAAGTGATACAATAGCCCAGATGAAACTTGTATTTTGAAAAGCAGGAAAACCAGAACCCCGAGCTTCTTTGTGAGGATGACAAAACATGAAAAAGTGGAACTGGTAGACATGTGATTTAGATTTTTATGAAACCTTGGACAACAGGCCAGGCAATACACACATCTAGGTTTAATTTGGACAGTTTTGGTTTCAGAAGAGTCTCTGTAGTACTGTAGATGACTTGTGCTAGCAATAGAAGAGAAGGAAAAGACTATAATTAACCTTTGAATTGAAGAGTGCCATCCTCTCTTAATTTTCCTGTCCCCAAAGGAAAAACAAACCAGCAAATCTGCCAGGATCATTGCTCTGTCCTCCTACTATAGAAAGAAAGGGATCAGATACATCCCACCTGCCCACATGTAACAGTTTGTGCTGGACACCAGATTTAGTTCACAATACCCTGGCAAGTGCTTGGACTCAGAAGGACAGGACTTGAAATAGTGATGGAATGTAGAGACAGGTTAAAAAACTTGTAAGAATGGGGAAAACAACAATTACTCAAACCATACCTTACTTTGAATAATGTAGCATCATTTTTTAGCTTGATATCTATTTTTAAAAGATAAGTATTACAAGAGGAGAAAGTAATAATAAAATTAATTTGAAAAATAGGGACTCCTAATTCAGAGCCTGCTGAAGTTAGTAAAGGACTTTAATGGGCTTTGGCTCAAGCCCTTATAGTGTAGCAAAGAAAACAATATAAAGTGAAGTGGGATTTATATCCCTACTATAAATAATGTATGTAATCTCAACTACTGGAGACCGTCTTTGTATATATCTAATTTATCATTATTAAAGTGAGATTACGGCGGCTTTATGCGAGACAGAGGCAAATCTGGGTCATTAACGAAAACAGTTTATTTACATTATCCGCTGTAGCTCCTCAGGCACTTCCATTGCTCACGTTTAAGCCCTCACTCCTGCCCCGCCGTGGCCCATAGGAACACAGCACACGTGCTCAGGGCAAGCGTGACTGGAACAGGACTGAAAACTGAAAATAAAAGAGCACTCTTAATCCTTCTTGTGTCATTTTCCCTTCGCATTGCAAACACAAATGTCAAATGGTCAAGGCACAAATAAAAACCCCAGGGGCATTTGGTCTTCAACCTATGCAGACTATTAGCACTTGCTAAAAGTGACAGCACCAAAGAAACAACTTTGGAAGCCTTTGGCATGTTTCCTCAGTCCCTCTCACTAAGTATGTTTGCATCTGCAGCAGAAAGCAGGGTGATATCAGCACAAGGGTGATAATGCTGCAGGTGAGCTCCATCACTTGAGTTTCAGTGGGCAGCTCAGTGCTGTTATGTAAAAATGAGCTTTGCCCAGAAGAACAGCCCACAGCTCTGCTGTCTGAACTTTGCCCAGAAGAACTGCCCACAGCTCTGCCCTCAGAGGAAGGTTTGGCCCAGCAGCTTGAGACAGAGTCCTACAGCCAACCTGATCTGTCCCTGCTGTCAAGGACCAAAACGAAATTGGAAAATAAAAAAGCTTCAGATATCTACATGAGCTTTAAGGCAGAAAATAGCCACTCTGATGTATTAGCAAAGGTTCTTGCATCATCATCATCTCCATCTTCACTAAAATAGCCACCCAGGGCTTGGGATAGCAATGCAAATCCAGGGCCACAGACCTTAAAAAACAATAAGACTTTCTTCCCTAAACAAAAGAAACTGGCAAATAAGCTACTTGCAGGCAATATGCCTGAAAATAGGCAATCATATTGAAAATGACAACTTTGATAATTTTAGCAAAAAAACCCCACTTCTTCAATGTGTGAGGAATTGTGAAACAAAACCAGCCATGTGTAATATTTTATTCCTTTAAAAACTAATTTGGTGATATAATAAGATTTGTGTCACCTCTCTTATGTCAGCATTCTCTGCCTTCTCTGGAAAAAATAATTTATCTTCAGACTAATCCATGCAGGTTTAGTAAAAAGAGCTTCCAAACTGGTCCTTCAGAAAAATGTTCCACAGGACTGTCAGGTTGTTACATATCAGGAACAAGAGAACCAACTATTAATTTTAAAAGGCCACGTCATCAGCTGTGGAAATGTACACAGCCTGACTGGATTTGCTCTTTTTCCTTCGTATAACAATTGGATGCACAGTTACCAAATCTGACATTTTATATTTTTCTCTGTATTTTTTCCAAGGAAGAATTCTGCCTTCCAAACAACTTCTCACTGCTAATTTGACATATTCATGACTCAGAAAGATCAGTAAACTACAGCCCCATATTTTATCAATTACATACGCAAAGCTACAACACAAGCTCCTAAGCTCCTCATTTGCCTGCTCTTTCCCTGAGATGTCACCCAGCTGGTGCACTCTCAGCAGCCATCTGATCCTTTTGCTCACCTGAAACTGCCAGCAAAAAGGAAATTAATGCCAATTGTGCAGGTGATTTTGTATTGACACTTTTCCAATAGAATCCAGACTCGGACCCCCAGTGTGTTTCCCTGGGGACATAACACCCATGATCAGATAGGTGTCATTTTCCAACAGCAACTGTCCTGGGATGCTTTCAAAAAAACAAAAGCTAAGAAAGATTCTTTATTTCATTATCAATTTTTACACCACCGATTCTTCAAGCTGGTGTTATGTTTTTAACTACATCTATATAAAATATCCTACTTAAAGCTGCTATTTCAGTACAAATATAAAGTACAATAAAATATAACCAACCTACCCAATATAAATGATCCTACTTTATAAATTATGTTAACCTGCTGTACTTCCATCTACAGTATAGTTAGTTAATATTTCTTTTCATCCCACCAGCCAAAAAGGTTAATCCTCACAGCAGCTGTTACTGCTCCAGTACAGACTGAATGTGAATTTAACCTCTCCTGGATATAGCCCAATAAATTCTGTTGTTTTTCTAAGCACTTCTGTGAATTAAAATGGACGTTGGCTTGCCATCCAGACTCATGAACAGGTCTGAAGTGGCTTTTAGGCACGTCGCCAAATAACTTCCCAATTCCCTTATAGGGTATAGCTCTCACTCCAGAGATCTTCCATGCAAGAATTGAAAAACAACACCTTCTCCATTTCATCAAAATTATTTTTCATTTTCTTAGCATTATTTAAATAAATTCTGCACAAAATTACATTAAAATAATATTAAGGGTTCATTTGCCCTCTGCAATACCAAATAATTTCAAGTTAGTTGAAGCAATGCAAATATGAGAAGAACATATCCTCCTGCACCCTTCCTGACAAGGCCAGGATATTGAAAAGCCTGAATATTAAATTCAACCCAGAGCATGTGTTTGGAGAGAAAAACAAGAATATTCCCCAGTACAAAAAAAGGGCAATTATAAGAAACAAATTTATTTTCTCAGCTGATGCTTAACTTTATTCTAACTAAAACAAATACATGTTTTAAAGTCTTCGTTTTCTCTCAGACTTCAATGACCATTTTCAAAAGTAGTATAATTTAAACTTTGATTTGGAAAAGCAATGAACAACCCAGTAAAATTTAAAACAATTCGAGATCTGCAGAGCATAAGCACATTACTTGTATCACTCCTCCCGACAAAATGAAAATGGGGACTTGAAATCTTTCTTGTTTCAAGGGGAAGTCATGAGCCAGCTTGCATTGATGGGTGGCTTTGAACATTCTAGAACTTGAAGCATTCCGGGCTCTCGGACAGAGACTTGCCTGCTGATAAGAGAAACATGGAATAATCAAGATTGGAAGAGTTCTTTAAGATCGAATTCTTTCTGTTTCACACACCCCTAAGCACAGTCTGTAAGACTGAAATACACAATGGATGATACAGACTAGCTAGAATAAATAAACTTCAAGTCATAATACACATTCAACCCCCTGAAACAGACCCAGTTGTAAAAAGTCAGTACCGCCTCTTCACAGTCATTAGAGCCGATTCGTCATAATTACTGAGCATAAAGTTAACTTCGGCTTTATGCTTAAATACAGTTAAATATTTTTCTTCCTTTATAAAAGCGTTAAAGCTCCCTGAACATGAGGAAAACAATTCCTCACCACCCGCAGCAGTGAAGCCGTGGCCAGGCTGACGAGGCCAGTGCCCCGCACAGCGCAGGTGCGTCCATGCACCAGGCAGGTGCCGGAGTAGCACAGACAGAGCCGGGAGGTGTTTAATGTACGAATTCCCGGCGTGTTCCTCCCTCTCGGGCAGCCTGCCCGGGATGCGGGGCCGGGAGCTGCCCGCCCGCCCCTCAGCCCGGGCAGCTGCCGGTGCAGCGCGCCCACTGCTGCCGGCATCTCTCCTGACTCGCGGCAGCCGCAGCGTAACAGCGCCTTGATCGCGCACCGAGGCCTCAGTTCCACGTTTTTTTTTTCCTTTCCCCGCTAAGGAAGGGAACCTGCCAGCCCGCAGCCCTGGGCGGCTGACGGAGCCGGCTGCGCCCCGCTCCTGCCGGCGTTGTTCCACAACAGCAGAATGGGTTCCTCGCCCTCACCTCCGCCTCCCCAGCGCTTTAATGGCACAAACGCGCTGAGAGCGCTTGGAGCAACAACGTTCTTGCCCTTTCCCTCGGGGAAAGTGCCGGAGGACCGCGTGTCTCCCTCACGTCGGGAGGAGACTCAGGGGAGTCCTCTCTACAGCTTCCTCATGAGGGGAAGCGGAGGGGCAGGCACTGATCTCTGCTCTGCGGTGATCTCGGTTACAGGACCCCAGGGAACGGCAGAGAGCTGCATCAGGGGAGGTTTAGATTGGGTATCACGAAAAGGTTTTTCACCCAGAATGACTGGGCACTGGAAGAGGCTCTGCAGGGCAGTGGTCACGGCACCAAGCCTGTCTGAATTCAAGAAGCGTTTGGACAACGCTTTCAGGCACATGGTGTGACTCCTGGCACATGACTGCTGTGCGGGGCCAGGAGCTGGGCTCGCTGATCCCGGCAGGTCGCTGCCAGCCCGGGATATTCCGTGTCTCTGTGACTCCATTTCCCGGCGCGCCGCGGGGCGGGAAGGGGCGTGAGCGAAGATGGCGGCGCTGGGGGCGCGGGGCTCGGCNGGGGCGGGAGGAGCCGTGAGGGCAGGGGGTGACTGTGACCGTGGCCGTCCCCTCAGGCCCCGGGTAACAGCGTGTGCCCCCTCCCCCAGAGGGAAAGGCTGCCAAGCCCAAGCCCGCCTTTACAGACGAAGCGGTCCAGACGCTGCTTTACAAAATGACGGGACTCGACCTGCAGAAGGTGTTCCGGCCTGTGAAAAAGGGCCTCAAGCCGCCCAACTACAAGTTGATGACCGAAGCTCAGCTGGAAGAGGTAGGCTGCTCTGCTTCATTCTGAAGTAAGTGCTGGTTTTAGCAAAATGCCTGTTATAGCCCGTATTTCTGCCTTCTTTACTGCTGCATTTGAAAACATTCCGGTTTCTTTACTTTGTTTCAGGTTATTCCCTAAATTAGTGTAAATCAGTGCTTCTTCACTTAAAATAACTTGGTGTGTCCGGTTTTGTGTGATTTTGATGGGATATGGAAGGAAATCTGATCTTTTTTCTTGAGTGACAGTTTCTCTTTATTAACCTGTTATGCTTCCTAACTGTTAAATATCTTCATCTGATACTTAAGTTGTAGCCCTGGGAATCCTTAGACTGTTTTTTTCTCTTCCCTCTGGTCTGACTTCGTTCAGTATGACAAAGGGACCTGACTTAAGCCAGTTCTGCTGTAACCACAATTACAGCTATATACAAACTGTTGGTTGTGGTTTATGCATTGGGGAAAATTTACCATGGAAAACACCTGAAATAAACTTGGTGTTTAACATAAACTTGGTGTTCGCAATAGCTTGTTCATTGTAGTTTTGGAACTTCCTCCAGCATTTTGTCCAGGTTTCAGTAGTAGTAAATTGTTCATATGAAATTCACCTACCTAGAGGGGGAATTAGTGTCTCATTTTTTTCTCAACTGCAGAAGGAAAAAATCAAGCTTCTCTAAATGAAAATATTTATCCTGAAATAGTATATTTCCAATAGGGTGATTTTTAAAATTGTAAAATTAAGCTATTTTTTTCCCTACAAGGCCACAAGAAAAGCCATTGAGGAAGCTAAAGTAAAACTAGTAATGCCCCCTGTTTTGAATGAACGAGAGCCAATTGATGATGTCTTAGCAGAAGACAAGGTCCTTGAAGGAACTGAAACTGCAAAATACGTGTTTACAGATTTAAGTTATTCCATCCCACATCGTGTAAGTAATGTGATTAACAGTATGAATTTGTTTTCAACATAAGCTTTAATGAAAATGTAGGTAGATCAGTTTGCAGAAAGGCTGGGGAGTTGAAAATTTAGTCTGGTACAAGGCAGTAGAGAAAAATGTATTTCTAAATACTTGCTTCTAACTGATAATCGTAAATTGCATTCCCCCAGGCATGGGGGAAAGCTGTGTGGTAGCTGGGTAATTATTTTAGAAGCAGATGCTTGTGATATGCTAGGAGTGCTGAGTTCTTCCATACTCCTAGAAGCTTTCTGTAGAATTGGATTACTTTGTAAGATGGAGCTACTTCACAGTTGGAAAGATCTGGTGGAAAGCTGTGAAAATGATTAATGAATTCCCAGGAAAGCTGTAAAGAAATAGTTGTCTAATGGAATTGGGGAGTATAGGGATAAAGTTTCCTTTGTGTAGTGAAACATCTTGATTGTCTTTAAGTACCAGTAATAAGAGGCTGGAAAAATTCTTAAGAAAGTTATGATTCTAAGAAGTCTTCATGGTTAAATGTGCATACAGTGATGATCCTGTGAAATGAACTGCCCAGTCTTCCATCTATTACTCTGAGAACTTTCTCCAGGAACCTGCTCTTTATTCTCTTTCTGCACTGTATTGAAACTTCTCTGTCAAATAAACTTTCCCATTTGCCACCCTAAATCAATTACGCTTGTGAACAAATTTGAGTATGTTGTTTAATGTGTTGTATTTTTTGCCTTGCACTTGCCCTTACTTGATTCTAGCACCTGCCTCTGGAAAAAAGGTACAAAAGTACATGACACTTGCATTCCTAATTTTATATGGATTATCAAATGATAAAATCAGGCCAACTCCCTGTCTGGGTAGGAGTTATGTTATCTCTAAACTTCCCAGACTTGTAGCATTCAGTGTTGGCACACGCACAGTTGTCATACAGTAAAACTGAGGTGCAAAGGCAGCACTTAATTAGCAGGTAGCAAGGCAGAAATGATGAATCTAGCACATGGCAACAGTTAGTTAGAAACTGGTGTCATTAGGGTGAGTTTAGGTATAGAAGGACTTTGACAAAGGAGGTTTTTTTTAGAATGGTTCTGGCTATGAAGACAGAAGGCTTTGGGAGATAATATTTGGTTTTTACCTCATTTCCAGGAACGTTTCATTGTAGTTAGAGAACCCAGTGGGGTGTTACGCAAAGCAACGTGGGAGGAGCGGGACAGGATGATACAGATATTCTTCCCAAAGGAAGGGCGCAGAGTGATTCCCCCCACGTTATTCAAGGATGAGAACCTTGGGGTAAGCTCCTCCTGGCTGTGCAACTGATCACTTTTACTTCACTGCTGTCTGATAGTGAAACTGTGCTCTTTGGGCACAGTAACTCTGAAGAGGCCATTCTGCATATGTGTATTTAGCTGCTCAAATTCTGTTTTCCCAATTGCCTTTAATTGTAACTTGGTTAAAATACTTGAAAGAAAGTTCCAGGTTAGCACCAGGTAAATCCTGGGTGGGTGTAAATACTGTGTCATACTAGAAACAATTGTACATTTAATCCGAAAACGTCAACTGGTGTTTCAGAATCAAAAATCAAGAAACATTATATTAAATGTCATCAAGGCAGTTATTGTACTTCTGTCCATTTTGTCTTTTGGTGAAGGGGTTACTCACTCTAAGTGTTGCCCAGAACAGTGTTATGGCTGTTGTTTTGGTTTTGGAGAGTTGGGATGGTGCGATTACATAATCTACTCCTGAATTTGAACCGTTGTTTCAGACTGTATTCCAGCAAGACCGTCATGAAGATGTCCTTAACATGTGCATTGCTCAGTTTGAGCCAGATTCACCTGACTATATCAGAGTGAGTTCACTTTTCATTTTTCTAGCAAATAAAAAAAAAAATACTAGTGGAGAATTGTAGGGTTTATTTTGTAAACAAAAATATTCTCTTGGAATCAAAGGCATTGGTCATATGTGCTTTAATTTTCCCATATAGATTATCCTTGTGATGAGTTTTGGGGTTTATTTTTATGCAGAAAAGTAAGACAGGATTTTGCACAAGTAATTTTCACCAGCCTAGAAAGGTACTGCACCTGCAAAAAAAATTCTTTATAGAGGTATTTTTGGTATCAAACCAGAATTGATGATAACACCTGTCAGGGGTCATGAGCAGAGTTGTGCTGCTGAAGTCACACTAATTGCTGGCTTAGAAGCTGGCAAGACCAGGTAGGGAATTGACAGAGTGCCTTTTGAGAGAGAGCACTGTGCACAAAGTATTATTTTTGAGAAAGACCAGCTTCAAAAATGTAGTTCCCGCAGAATGAAATTCCTAGCTATTGCTGCTGGTAAATGTTAGTCTACACTTGCTTTTAAAATGTTTACTTCTCTTTAAACTGTAATAATCTCAGTGATTTGAGAAATTGTAACTTCTATTAGGCAATTTTTCAAGTAACTTTTTTTCAAAGTAAAGTTTCACCTCTGCTCTAGCATTTTTCTTCTGAAAGAATAGATGCAACTTGACAATAGTGCAGTGAAGGTTCAGAGCTTATGTCCCTCCCTCCCCAAGTGTTCAGGACAGAGATAGGATTTAGCTCCTTTTGCAATAAGGATGTCTATGCCTAAGTCCTCAGGACTGGGCTGGCCCTGTGCTACCCTGAATTACAACGTGAACAATGCTTTAGCATGGTTCAGCTTACTCCTGCACCTTAGGGGAATGAAAAAGATTAAAACCTCTCTGAGAGGTACAGGAGGGAAACTGTGATCAGGCTCCAGTTCTGCAAATGAAACAAATCCTTGTTTGTGTGCAGGTTCATCACCGCACTTATGAGGACATCGAGAAACATGCCAAGTATGACCTGCTCCGCTCAACGAGGCACTTTGGGGGCATGGTGTGGTATCTGGTCAATAGAAAGAAGACAGATGGCTTACTCATAGACATGATCAACAGAGACTTGTAAGTACAGTTTGTCACTTTAGTAATCCTGCTGAGCCTTAGAACAAGTACCTCTGTTTGAAAAGAAAAATCATATTTCTGTCAGATGTAGAAAGAGTTTCATTTGCATAACATTTTAGGCCAGCTCTGTTAGCTGTATAGGTAGTGTTAGCTATCCAGGAGCACCAGTAACAGTCCATAAAGTTGTAGGGTATTAAACTAGGTTTCTGTAGAAATTAGCCTTCTGTAGTTGTGGGATTTTTATTTTTGTTTCCCATGTAATTGTCAGAACACTGCCAGCTCTGAGCACTGCTGATCTTAAAGCCTAACAGTTCTGTACTGAGCTCAATTTTGGCTTATAAGGTTGATGCACTTTGGGTTTTAGAGCAATTCCTAAGTAGCTTAGGAACATGTAGATAAGGTTTTATTTTAAATGGATAGATTTCTATAAAACATGGTGCTAAATTTATTCAAAAGTTCCCAGAAGTGAAGAATATTCAATTGTTCAAAATGTCACTAGAGCTGGGAGAAATTTGTACAATCAGAACTTCAAGTTGCAGTGATGGTGGCATTGATTTTGTGCTGTTTCAGTTAGAAACTTGGAACAGGTGGTCAGATCTTGCTTTTATATTGGAGCATATGGAAAAATCAGGAAGGTTCCTGTTTTAGAATCACATTGTTACAGGGAAAATTGACTATCTGGACAATTTAAATGAGCAGAGTTTGGAATGTCTTTCCCTGCCCTGCACTGCAGTAGTTCTAAATTCAGCTGAGAGCTCTGTGTCACAGGATTTCTTATGCTACTTCTGTAAAACATACTGGTCACTGCAGTGTGTGTTAGAAAGATCCCCTCTGGTGGAACAGTTGTTCCACTAAACACTCCTTATTGGGTAATTAATTGTATATTCAGAGAGATGTCAGCTGTATTACTGCTGAGCAGGCCAGCAGGCTTCAGCAGCAGGAGAGACAGATTTAGGTCCCTTGCTTGGTGCCCTGTGCTGTTCAGGGGCTTCTGGCCCTCCTTCTCATGAAGGGGGGCTGCCATTGCAACAGGAGCTGGGGGGATGCCTGCTCACCTGTGTACCTCAGGGACTGGATACTCAGTGGAAGCAGCAGTTTGATAGCCTGTGCTGTGCAGAGTACATTATAAAATAGACTTTCTCTAAATACTCTGAAGAGAAGGGAATTGCTAAAATGAGCCTTATTTGTTTAGGCTGGAGGATGCTACAAGTTTAATTACACTGTATCATATGCTTCATCCTGAATGCCAGTCAGCAAAAGAAGCTAAAGAAGGGAAACTTCAAGGAGTTGATCTGATTAAGGTAAGCTTTTCTGCTTTAAACTACTTAACCTACAGACAAGAGCTTTTAACCAGCAGAACCCCATTTAGTAGTCTAAATTTCTCCTTACCTTAAGAAGCAGATATTTAACCAGACCAGTTGTTCTGATTAAACGTGCCATGCTGGGGTTTTTGTTAAACTATATGTATGTATAGCTGCACCAGGATTTCAGTTGTAGGTGACGGATCTGCCACTGGCATGATGAAATCTCATGATGCAGCTCTGCTGTTACCTGTACATTAACCTCTCTCCTGCCACGGTTGCAGGTATTTGTGAAAACTGAATCCCAGAGAGAAGGTTATATCCAGCTGGCCCTGCAGGCCTATGAAGAAGCCATGGCTACTTCTTCAGCTTCATGAAGTAAACATCAGCTCTTCATGAGTTTTAAGTCTGTTTATAAATATTTTCTGTACAGAATTCCACAATAAATACTTGAAATTGACTGCTATAGAATGAGTTTTTCTTTACTAAAATACATGAGAATCACTACACCAAGTTTATTTTGAAAGGTTTTGTAAGTGAATGTAGAACAGCCATCATGACTTTTGTTTTTGTTGACACTGTACCCTGAGTTTAATTTTTTTGTTACCTCTTGACATTGTGGGAATTGCCCACAATTCATTTTGCTTATTGAGGTAAGTGCAGGGTGTGCACAGCTTCATTTATGAAAGGGTGTAACAAACACCACTTCTAACCCTTAACCTGTTTCACTGCCCAGGTGGAGCTTGTAGCTAGAAGTGCTGTCTGAAAGAGTAACTGAGCTGATAGTGAAGGGTACCAGATACAACAAAGTAGCACAGTGAAAACGTAACCACATACCTCGGTGTATATGCTGAGAAAAGTTGGGTTACAATACTAATGTTCAGCTACTATTTTCCTCTTTCACAGATTTGTAATATACACTATTGAAGCTGGGTTAGTCTTAAGAATTCTACTATTCTTAGTAAATATTACTAGTAAATGGAGAACTGAAGAGTAGAACATTTAAAAGGATTTATTGAATTGCTTAATAAATGAAAACATTTTTTAGTATGTTCTGGAGCAGACCTACATCTTGAATTTCAACATACTGGAAGCTGACTCTCTTTGTACAGTTTCTGGGTCTATACTTCTTCCTACATGTACATGGTCCACTTGTGATATAAAAATCAAAATAACTTGGAGCACATAGTCCACAGAACTTCATTCCTCTGGGTTTTGACCAAATTATTTCCTGATTTGGTCATCTAAAAAAGGATGTTCACTCATCTAAGATCTCTTCATCCAGATTGATATCTGTGGTATCAATATCCTCCAAATCCAAGTTATCTAAGTCATCTTCCAAGTCCAGCAGTGTCTAGGGAGAGAAAAGACTGGATGAAGGGGGATTACCACTGTGGTTACACGTTAGGCAGCTCATGGGATGAATGGCTCTGTAGGGTGTATCTGCACACTCTGCAAGCCCCAGCTGAGGCCGTGGTGTGCAACACGAGTGCTCAAAGAGGCTGGAGAGAGCTGTTGGGTAAGGAAGCATCTTCCACCACTGCAGCTTTTTACCACGTTCTGAGCAGCTGGGTTAGAACTTCACCCTTGTAACCCCCCCATGCCTGCTGAATGATCTCTGTTGCTGTGGTCTGCATACACAGGGCAGGGTTCTGAGCACTGTTCTGAGCCTGCTAGAGTGATGTTTTCCAGTAGCTTTGCTAAATCACACTAATTAAAGTCATTAATGTAAAATGAATTGAGTGCTTATACTTCCCCTCATAAAACCATTTTGGTACCTTTTGATCTCTTGCTGGGAGGTTATCAGAATTCTGCACAACTGTCTTCATCACTTCTTGTTTAGGAGAGGGAACTGGTTCTTCAGCCTTCTTCTAATGGCAAAGAAATTCCTTTAGGTTTTTTTCAATTTAAATTCTTTCAACAAAAGCAGGTAAACAACAGTAGATCTATAATGCCCCTTTCCCAGTGCTTCTCTTTCAGTTTCCCTCAGTTATTTTTGAGCCACATCTTCACTGTCAAAAAGGATTCTAGTCCTTATTCCACTGGAGACTCTTTCCCTCCCTGATTTATTTGAAGCAGTTGATGATGGGACTGATAAAACGAGAACAACCTTCAGAAAGTACCAGTTCATTTCAAATACTTAAGTGCTGTTAGTGATTTTCAACGTCATGAGCAGGAGAGATTAAGTTAGTTGAGACTGGCAGCAAATTTTAGTAGTTGCTGGGCTTTGTGTTCCATATCCTATAATGATTTAACTCTTCATCTTCATGCTTCACTGCTGCACAAGTTTTATATTAGGATAATTCATCGGTTAGTACTGTTACTGAAGCAATGGTACTATTCAATTAACAGTATTTAATTACACAATTAATCTGTCTCCTACATAATGTCCCATATTCAGCTGTAAGAGACAACTGGGGTTTAGGGCTTCTATGCAACCATGAGGTGAATGCAAAGACAGGCTGTGGTCTTGTTTTCAGCTTCTAATGCAAGCTAGTTCTCATGTGTTTCAGGTAGCCCTGACAATGTTGTTTACCATCTTTAACAAATGTGCAGACAAGTTTGATTTTGCTTTAATGTTATTTCCTTTGATATACAAGAGGCAAAGAGTTACTACAGAGGCTGAAAGTAACCTAACTTCTCTGGTCTGTCAGGGATGTTCAAAACTATGCTTTGTAGTGATCTCCTATGAGGAAAAAATACAGACAATGGAAATTTGTAGCTTTTCTGTTTCTCCTTCGGTTTTCAGTGCAGTTTTGATTTTAGATGTTTATAGCCTCAAGGAGCTGTGCCAACATCACTGCCCTTAAGAAACCCTCACATTATAATTTTCATTTACAAATGTAAGGTGTATTTGAGCAAAATTAGAAGTTACCATCTTCTGCTAAGGCTCTGGAAAGTTTTATGCGTTTGTTTCTATCTGGATGCTTATATCTTATACTTGACCTATTTTCTGCATAATAATTGGGCAACTGAGGTGGTAAAAAAAATGAGTTTGTTACTTCAGATATTGATTAGAAACTATGTTCAAGTACCTGAGCAGAATTCCTGGTCAGTTAGTTATGGGTTAGTGTTACTGCATAACCATGCAGCACACTAGCAAAGAACAGAGAGCATTTTTCATTGCTGTAATATGCAAGAGTTTCCATTTCTGGCTACTGAGCTTTTAGAAAACCAGCTGCAGTCAAGGCAGGGATTGTAAATGCAATTGGAGTTATTTTTCTGTAGGATGAATTCAATGGTAAGACTCTACAATTACTCACACTACAAAGGGTGACACAAGGTAAGGAAGCACACAAATAAATTCACAGTCAAGAAGCTGTTAGTAGGTGCAGATGTACATTAAGAAGGATCTGAGGCAAAAGAACACGAAACCAACTGCAGCACCTACAGCTGAGGTAATAAAAGCAACAATTTGTCCATTACTGGTGAAATATTCTCCAGGGTAGATGTTACTGTAAGATAGCACAGCTCTCCCTTAGAGTCATCACTCAGTAGAAACACTGACCTGAGATGTCATTATTCCAGAAGGCTCAAATCCTTTTGCTTCTTCAAGTAAGTTTCTTTCTTCATTTGGCTAGAAGTTAAAAAACCCCAGACACATTTAAGTGTTGCACTTGAGTTGCTTAGAGCTGACTTCACACAGCACCCAATGGTTTTCTTCTACAGACAGTAAAACCTTCTACTTACAGTGACAAGGGGGTATTCCCTGGCTGGCCTCAAGTCAGCAAGACTTTGCTTAACGTACTCTTCTGCAACAAAAGCTTCCTTTAATCCAGGGAAAAGATTTTCATATTCTGTAGGATCAGCAAGGGACTCAGCAGCTTTTTGATTGACTTTAGAGAGGTTCTCCCGCCAGAGTTTAACAACCCTGGAGATGCAAACCAGATTTGTTATAGACAGCTCATTTTGACAACACAATTCATGCTCTGCATATGCTTAGAAATTACCTTGAAACTTGGCTTGGCAAATATGTCCGTGCAAGAAAAGCAGCTTCAGGGAGACGCCCAGTTTTAATCAGGAGTTCCAAACATGAATCAAGCCTGAAGGATTTCAAAATGTAATTTTAACCACTAAACTTAATAAAGACAAATTCTTGTATTAGTTTAGCTGTTCAGTCTATTACATTAACTTAAAGCGCTTTAATTTCAGATTTTAAATCTAGCAATTGCCATAAAATAGAATGAGCTTTTCTGAGAAGGGCCAATAACCATCTTTCTCCATCAAGTTTAAACATAGCTCTAGTTAACCACTTGAAGAACCTGAGGGGTTGTGGCACTTGGGAAGGCAGAACAGAACAATTGGCATTTCATTTGCTACTCACTTTCCCTGCAGGAAGTAGCTCATAAACGCCACATTATTCTTGCCATCTTTTTCTGCACCTTCAGCTAACTTGTTCACCATGTTGGCATTTCCTGAAGCTGTGGCCAGGAGCAGCAGTCCTCCATAGTCTTGTGCATGGTGGAGACACTCCTGGGCTAAGCCAAACTGGCATTTACTAATGGCAAGCTCTGCAAGTTGCTTCCACTTCTGTTCTGACTGATTGTACAAAAAGAGAGGGAGGGAAAGAGAAAAACAAACCACTCACGTTTCTGAGCAGCATGTAAAGGTTTTCAGAGTGCTCAGACAGAAATATAAGTTTACTTGTGAAGGTGCTGTATCCCATGTCTATACCTATGTTCCCTTTGAGGTACTGTGATTCCTGTAGCTTCCCAGCATGACACAGTGAGTGTTAAAAGAGATGCCTACACAGCTATAACATTACATAAAATAAACAGCTTCTCAGTAAACATGGAAGGGTTAGTTAGGCTTAACTTGGGAAATTTAACTATAACAATCTCTTAAAAGCTCCCAAGTTAACCTTCAGAATGCTGAAAGGCATTTGTGTGTATAACTAAGTTAACATTCTTTATAAATAACTTCATTATTTTACAGCAGGAACAATGAAATCGATTCTCTGTGTAATAATGATGGGGCAAATCACTGCCTGACAGTTCTTCTAGTGCAGCAGTCTAGTTTGCCAAGGCTGGAACAAAGGTCTGAAGGCTTCAGCCCTGCCTTTCCTCCTTTCACTGCTAAGTATTGGAGATTAAGGCTTGGTTCTTGGCTCAATTTTTGTGTTCTCCAGGAGTTCCTGTAGCTCTCTGAGCAGACAACATTCTTTGTCTCCACCCCACAGCTGAGTTTCCTTTGAATTACAGGTAGAAGAACTCCATCAAAGGAGTTAGAGGCATTTCAGTTGTGTTTAGGAAGTTGTATTGCATCCCCACTGCCTTTTCTTACAGGGCCTCTCAAGATTCATGCTAATACTCAGAATCCAGGATGAATCACCCAAATTTATATAATTACCTCTGCTTCCACTGCAAGCTGATAGGCTATTTTTAATTCTCCAAGTTGAAGACCAAGTTCGAAACGATGCTCTGGATCTGTAGATACTGCAAGAGCTTGTTGTTTGAAGCCCTAAAATAAAAATCTGACAGTGAAGCTGGGATCTGTCAGGTCAAACATAATCCTAAATACTTTAACAAAACCACTTTGAACAGAAGGTTACAGTGTTCTCAAACAAACAGGGATAATTAACAAGAGTTACTGCTCACAGGTAATATTGACTAGGTTTTGCTTGGCAAACTCAATTAAGAATGTGAATAAAGTGATTTATTTAGTTTGATAACTGAGAAGTAGTTTTCTTGCCTGTTTTTCAAGAAAATGCGCGACTCTGGTTCTCTGTTCTTTTGGAATTGTGGGAAGAACTTTGTCAGCCATGCCGAAATCTCTTCTCATCACAGCAGTTTGATATTCAAGCACTGAGACCAGCAAAGAATAACTGACAATGTTTAGCTCTTTATCACCCAAATACAGTCTGTTGTCCTTAGGGATATACCCCAGGAGATACATTGTTCTGAAACAAAACAAAAACACTCAGCTTCAATAGATCCACTACACAACAGTGTGTAAAAAACCATTCCAGTAATTCTTATGGGAGCAAGAATACTCCCATAAAATACTCTACTTTCACACAGCACTGTTCATCCCTCCACAACTGCACTGCTGCCTCAGAACATCCAGCTTACCCTACCTATGGTGCTACAGCAAGGCACAGCAAGCAGCTGACAGGGTTCACCTTGAACTCCCTTCACTGAGAGAACCTTTAACACTTTAACTGAAAGAAGCAACTCACCTGTCTAAGTGGGCAATGGTGACAATCTCTCCTCCAACATAGTAGTTGAGTCTGTTCACAGAACTGGTGTAAATAAAGCAGTCACCAACCCACAGGCCTGTTTTCACAATCTCCTGAATCTCACCAAGAACCTGCAAAGCCAATTTTGATTAATTAGATACATAAAAAGGTACTTCTAGGTAGCAGAAAGATTATTGCAATTTAAAATCTAATTCCATATCCTATACTTAAGTAAACAGTTGGGCAAGTCGTAAATATAAGTTTAGGTACAGATTAGAAGTACATAAACGATCATTTAGTTTTGCATAAATGCTACCCTAATTTTTAACTAGGCCAATTATAAATCTAGGAAACAAGCACCAAACTAAGCATTAAGCAAGACAATCAAAGATAACTTTCATTCTGAAATTTTGATTTCTGACATTTCACAGCATGAGGTTGTTTCACTTCTCAAACCTGAACAACATATCAAAACTTGAAAATTGTAGGAAAAAAAAAAAAGCTATGAAACAAAAGTGTGTTTTAAAAATAATCTCTATAACTCTCTGACAATACTGAATAGATGAAAAGAAACACAGGCTCAAGGTGTATTATGCTGGGATTCAGACAGGGATAGGCTCCTCAGGAATCCCAAAAAAATGAGTAAGTGTTCCACAGGCAGATGCACAATGTGTGATACTAAATGGGCTGGAAACTAAAATTGAAATTGGACTATGTTAAGGACTAAGCTTGCTGCACTCTCTTGCTTCTACCATCTCTAATCTTATTCCACTTTTTAAATAGAAGGTACCTCAAAGGCATCTTCAATTCCATCTTCAGTGACACCTTCATGTGTTTCTTGGGCTGCTGCGACTTTTTCTGACAGGTATTTGAGAATGAAGAATGACTCTTCTGTAGCAATGCACACAAGCTCACCCGAGTCAGACCAGAAAATCTGTATCATCACAAGCAACAGTGGCACAGTGTTAGATACCCCAGGCTCAGAAGGACCATGTGGAAATTAAGGGTAAACCACACAAACTCTAGAAGCCAACACAGACTGAGAAGCCAACAAATACAGGAATTTTTCTTCCCTTTCTGCAACATGACTGAAATAAACTGAAGTTATTACTTTATTATTGACAGCTTGGCTTCATGCAAGAAAATCAGTTTTAGTAAAAAAAATACAAATCAGTAAACGCAGAGAGGTAAAAACTTCAGTCCCACATAGAAACTTACGTGTTTGGGCTGGATTTCAATTCTGCGAATCAGTTCTGTGTTCTCCCAATCATAGAATGCCAAGCCATTAACAGATCTGACTCCCAACAGAAAGCCACCATAGATGCCTGCAAGAAAATAAAAGTGGAAGAAATCCACATTGTGCAAAAATCACAGCAACATATCTATTTTTAAAGTACTTACCTTCTGCTCCAAAATCAGGTTTGAATGACTTCTTCTCTTTGAAATTTTTAAATATCTTTACAACACTGTTGCTCTCCCTGATTGCATATCTAAGGAGAGATTAAATTGTAAATAAACAAAAGAATTATTCAGTTTCCAAAGTAGTAAATTACTAAATCATAAGCTGCTACAAAACAACTGCATTTGTGTTATCTTCTAAAAGTAGCTGAGTGCTAAAAATTCAAGCTTTTAAAACAGGACAATTATTGAAAGTTCACTTTACATGCAAGTTTTGGTCTTCATGGCCTGAAAACTAAAGTAGGAGCAGCAAATGTAATACAAAGGAAAAAGTGTGCAAGACTTACTCTGAAGAGTCATGTGCCCACACAAACTCCTGTGCAGAACCAAAGCTCTTGTTCCTCAGAGCCATGGCTGTGTAGATGATGTATTCACCATCACCACACACCACCACAAACCTGGGGCAGGAGAAAGAGGCATTTGTCAGATATCTGTGTTCAGTTCAACAGGCAGCAGCAAGAAGGCAAATCATCTGTAAAGGCTCCCATGCCCAATGTAATCACTCCAAACACAGACAGAGCATGAGCTTTACATATTCCTAAATTGCCATGGAACTGGATTTCCTTCCTGCATCATGTTCCTTCTGGTCTTTGCTGAGCAGCTCTTGTACCTTGTATCCCTTTTATTTTAGCCAAAAAGCCCCAACCAGTTCAAGAGAAGCAATAAAAGAATGCATTACCGGCCATTAGGGTTGTGCTGAATTGTCTGAGGATAGATCTCACAGCTGCCCATATCCTTCACAGCCAGTGGCAACCTCTCTCCATCTTTGATTTCAGCATCTCCCATAGCTTTCAAGTTAGCCTGCTGGACTTCAGAATGCTTAGCCCAAATAATTTTTCCATTTGCATCCATGGACATGGCAGGTTCTTCACGACCAAGCTAGAAACCAAGTAAGAAGTTAGGCTATGGAAAAAATACATTGTTGATTTTCTTTTCAGTTGAAAATATCAAGTGAAATAGCCAATCTATCAAAAAATGCCAATTAAAATGCCAATATTTTATTGTTCTGCGTATTATCCCCAAATCAGAAATCAGCTGTTCTGCACACAGGACTTCTCATTCCAAACCATTAATTGTACCTTAACAATAATGCTGCCTTCATCATAACCCAAAGCCACATTATTGGAGCCTCTCAAGCTGGCCACACACCACACCCTCTCCATGCCATAGTTCAGGGTGCTCTCCAGGCGGTAAGTGCTGGAGTGCCAAATGCGCACCGTTCCTAGGGAAAAACAAAGGGATGGATCCTGTCACCTCTGCTCAGTGTGAGGGCAGCAGGTGTGCAGCCACACCACCACAAGAGCTCTCCCCTGAGTCCTTTTCCTGTCCTTTATACATCAGAAAACACAAAATTACCATCTTCGGAGCCGGTGATGATGATGGGCAGCTCCGGGTGGAAGCTGACACATGACACATTCTGAGCATGTCCTTCCAGTGTTTGGACACATGTTTTATTCTGAAAAAAGAGAGAACACAATGCTACATTTTAACCTTTATTTCTTAAAAAATCTCCCCCCAATCCAAAATATATCTGAAAACATATTTCTACAGATTTCTTACATTTCCAAGATGCTCAAACAACAGCACTAAGCTATTAAAAACTGTGATTGTATTGAGCTGTATCTCCTGCCCTGAAGAAAATATTTATTTCCCTTGAGCGAGGCCTTTTCCTCTATTTTCAGATATATTAATGCCTAGAAGATATGCTTTCTCAGAGTTGTATAGCACAACCAATTAAAGCAAGATAGAAAGCTAAGTTCATTGTAAAAGAAACTCCTAATAACACATTGCATTACAGGTGAAAACACACCCAATTTAGGTCTTTGGTAAGAATGTTCATTCACACAGTTCTGAAAGGGGTTACTCTGCTTGAGATAACTGGACTGGAGTGTGTATCTGGAGTCTCCAGCTGCACATGGTGGCAAAATTTCCAGCACTGTTGTGTAATATTCATTACTGCAGTGAATGCTTAAATTAGCAGTGCCAGCTTTAACTTCTGGGCTTGGATTTACTCTGGGACAGTAGGTTTTAACAACCAGAAAGTACCACCTAACAACTTTTGTCTTCTGGCACTTCTGGCCATTCAGATTCTTGTACACAGAAAGAATTTCTGAGTTCTAGGCTGCTGCAGCAGCAGAACTGAATCCCTGGATTAGATCTCTCTTTCCTGTAGAGCATTCAAACAGGGCACCTTATGACTCCTACCAAGTAGAAGCACATGCATTTGTCACAAGAAAAAAATCTAATGTTAACAACAGAAACTTGATAGGAAATGTGGCAGCCTGCAAAGGCTCCTGAAGAGTTGAGCACACACCTGGTAGTCCCAGATCTTCACGAGCCGGTCATCTGCCCCAGAAATGAGGTATGGCTTGTCCCCACCACTGTAATAGTCAATGCAGTTTACTCCTTTCTCGTGGCCTTCCAAGGTGAAGTTGGGAGATGATGATCCAAGCTGCCACACCTTGCCACAAAAGACCCAACAAAACACAACTACATGTACTTAGCAACCTTTTGTGTCCAGGTCCCCCTTAGCAAACACAGCAGGTATCCAGAGGGACTTGACAGTCCAAAGAGAAATAATACAGAATTCCAAAGACACAGCTATTTTCTTAGGTTAAAAACCTCAACATCTGCTCAGTAAACTACCAGTCCTTCTCCCAATAAACACAAATAACATGCTGAGTTGCCCATGTTCTGCTCATACCTCTGAACAATGAAATCGGTTTCTTTAAACTTGTTTTTAAGGACATGAAACCATATAAAGCACTGCTTTTAAGAAGCAGTATCTATTTATAAAATTAACCAGTAACTAATTATTATCATACACGAGTTTCCTCCAACTGTGTCCTGAATTTTAATTTTTCCAGTTACATTAAAGGAATATCAAAACTCATGTTAAATGAGGATACAAAAGGAAACAAGTCAAGTGTAGCTATACTATGACTTTCTCATGTTTATCACTTCAAATCAACATTTACATGCAGCTGCTCTCAACATCTGTGGACAGATGAATTCAAAGCTGGCTGGCTTTTTACAGCCAATATACTGATAATGTACAGTAAATGTGAGCAAGTGTCACTGCTCAGTGGCTGCAAATCTGTAGTCACAAATACTTAGTAACAGCTTCACAGCAAATGAGATCATGAGAAGGCTGAAGGCATCTTTGGAAATAATTCCATGCACAGACAGCCAAGGACACAAAAGTAATGGGAGAGACATCTTTACCAGGGTTTAGTTTTTTCTTTTTAATGTAGAGTTAAAGACTTTATTGACTCTATAGTTTCAATATGCCCAAACCACTCACTGACAGTATAACGACCACTCCTCTCCAATATTTCTGTGTAGTCTAAATGGAGATACAGCACATAAAAGAGTTTAAAGAACTACTTTTCAATGATTAGAGGCAACAGGTAATCTGGTAAATTTACTGAATTACTTAGCAGGTGCCTGGACCAATATCCAGGTCTTTGTTCAGTCAAAATACTATTCTTGCACCTGCTTTATTGGTTTGTGTACATTGATAATCATTTAATGACTAAAAGAATCCAAATATAGTTTCTCTACCTTAATTGTCCTATCCAAAGAGGCACTGGCAAACTGATTATTGTCTTTTGGGTTTATGACAATCTGCATGACGTAATGGGTGTGTCCTTCAAAGACCTGAGAACAAGACCATTTTTTATCCCAGTCCCAGAGTTTAATCAGCATGTCATCTGAAAAAAAGAAACAAAAAAAACAAACAACCAAGCTTCAGTGAGTGATAACTACCTTCTTAAACTGCATAATCCTCCACAACTTCATGTTAAAGGCTGGAAAGGAGGCACTGCTAATAATCTATTTTCATCTGTAGGACTACCAGTCCTTGCACAAGGACCACAGGGAGTAGAAGTTTCTCAAAAAGGTTGTCCAGTAAAGTGGTGAAATACATCTGTCTTTAAAAAGGAGGTTAAGAATCAAGGTGTTGAATTTTTAATCTTAAAACAGTGGGCAAACATTAAGCAACTGTGCTTTGTTCTGCAGCACCTGCTAAGGATGAGGAAGCAGAGACAGCCAAGCTGGGTGCTTAAGAACCTTCAACAGCAAAGTGCCTGTGACTCACAGAGCTCGCTGCAGTCCTGCACAGACCACACCAGGAAGGCTTCCAGGAAGGAAAAGGACTGAGCAGCACAATCTAAGTGGTTTTGGGCAAGGTCTGATGGGACACTGGGGTCTTTCACACCTCAGTAACATAGATCCTCAAAGAACAGCGAACTCAGTGGTGTTTTGGAAAAAAAAGATGAAAGCTTTCTGTTGCTTTCAAGTCAGATTCCCAGCTAAAAACTTACCCCAAACCACTATGGAATTTTTAAAAAAACACAACTTGAGCTGTTATTAGAGAGTTTGCCACACTAATTATGAGATATATTAATGTTTCCTCCGGCAGATATTAAGAGAGAAGGCTCTTTGCTCCTCTCTGACAAGAACATAAGCCATTATATTTTAAATTGGAAGTGCAGTTGTTATTTCATTAAAGAAACATGAATGCATCTAGCAAAGAAACAACAAAATGACAACTGTCACATTGGCTACTTGCTCTAGGAATCCTTAGTCTTCCTAAGAAGACTTGCAATCCCTCACTGCACAGAAAACAGGAGCTGGAAAATGGCTGGTTATTGAATATGAAAATATCCCAAAGGACTCACCACTGCTGGTGAGGATGAAGGGCTGCGTGGGGTGCACGGCAATGCACCGGATGTAGTCGGAATGGGCTTCAAACATGTGAACTCTTTCCAGGGTGTTGTAATTAAAAACTCTGATCTGCATGTCATCCTAGGAAAGGGAAGAAAAGCCACATGAAAATAAGTCTCTTGTGCAGTGAACCTTCTATGCAACACAGGGGAAGCAGAAAAAAAAACCATTCTACCATTGAAGACAACAAAATGCTTAAGAAATTTTGTTTGCTAATGATACAAATTACAGTTGGACTCAGAAGGCTATAAATTTCACATTGCTGTTCCAAGTCATTTATGAAATAAGAGAAAACTTCAACCAAATTTTCATCTTTACAAGTAACTGGGTCATGGCAGCATAAGATAATGAAATGAAGTTTCTACTCTCAGTACAGGGCAGAAGACTAGAAAATGAAAGTTGAGACAAAAATATTTAGGCATTACCTTAATTTGGCCAAAAAATATTCACTCCATAAAGAAAAATGTGTTGCCAAGATTAGAATACAACTATTCCTCTCAAGGTAGATTCACTGAATGAAAGCAGAGATTTTTTTCTATAGGTGAGCAAAAGTAAAAAAAATGTATATAATAGAACCAAGAACAAAAGTAGAAAGCAATTTCTAATTCATCTTACCTAGGATTTTTAATAGTTTCATCTTAGTTAAAGCAGCACCAATAATACTGAGTCAGAATTGTGTGCTGAGTATGTCCCAGTTAGCAGTAAAAGCTAAACTACATTTACCTGGCATTACCTGCAGAGTTAGTCACCTTAGCAGGTTCCTCTCTTTTGAAATGAAAAGCTTAAGCTTCTAAGCTTCCTTAAAAGAGAAAATTTCTGGGAAACTGTAGTGAAGTATTCCATTTGCCTCTACAACTTCAGATCAGATCAGATCATTATGTGATGCACAAACTAATGGCATGAAAATAAATTAGAGCAAGTGCAGATGCATAAGAAATCACAAGAGGAGAACAGCTTACAGCTCCAGTAACAACCCAGTTCTTCCTCGCCACGAATTTGGCAGCTCTCACGGGCAGGTCACACACTTCAAAATTCTTCACCAGAGTCTAAAAACAAAAATAGTTAAGTTTACAGCACTGGAGAAAATACCAATTTTGAAATCAGCTCTTTATACTTTCTTAACAGTGTCTGTCACTTCCTTGTCTACTGATACAGTGACTTTTGTACTCAGACAGAGGAGAGCAGAGTCAATTAGTGGCAGTGACTGATGACTCTTGGATAAATTCAATTTTTCAACACTAGGTACAAATCTGTCAGCTGTGAATATTTCATGATAAGGGACAGCTAACGCCATCACCTGTGTTTCATGGTTCCAAACACAGACACTGCCATTGTAAAGGCTGGCCAGCATCCATGGCTCCGTGGGATGCAGGTCCACACTCTTCACCCGGTCAGACCGGGCTGTCAGCTTCCGCTTGATATCGAGTCGGAGAGGCTGGGGGGAAGAATTGGCAATACCAGGTTACTTCACAGAAAACTGGCACACAAAAGGGAAAAGGAAAGCTGAAGTTTACTCTTAAAATAACAGGATCTCATCCTGCTTTTCAGGCAGGCAGAAAGTTACCACTCTTTTCTATGAGACTGTGTATTTGTTTTTGTAGGAAGCATCACATCCCCACCGATGGAAATGGGTCTGTTTAATTAAATTCTGCTAAATTCAGAATTTCTTCATACTGTAAAAACGATCTCTAGCAGAGTCAAAAAAAAAAAAACAAAAAAAAAAAAACAAATGCACTGCACATCTTCCTGGTGTCCCTGAACTACAAGAGCAAAGCAAAGAGAACTTGCTCCTAATACAAATGTTAGAAAATTAATCTTCTTGCTACTTCACCTGACAAATCAGGAAGAAAAGTCAGTTATCACAACAGAGCACAACATTTACCCATTATAAATTTACTTCCATTCTCAAATCCAAAATTGTTCTAGCGTGGAACACTATGTTGTAGAAACTGAGAGGAGGGAAAAGTTTAAGCCTTTCCCTTACAAAGAAAGCTCTGACCTTCCACTTTCATCACTGGCAATGTAAAGCCAGAGTATTTAAAAGGCATGAAGTCTAGCAAAGTGATTTTAGAAAATATTCGAGGCATTACAGATTCATTTAGACACTCATTTGAGATCACTCAAAGCTGCTTTTATCTCAGAGAACTTAGTGGATAATACCTGATCAAAGAACACTGCATGTATCAATAAAACCTGCAGTTACATATGCTAGACACTGCAAGGAGAAAAAGCCACCTAGTTACCATGTAGTGCCTGTATTACAGGCATGACATCTGAGGATAGAGATAAATTTGGGGTTCATTTCTCCTGCTACTAACATCAGGAAGGCAAGCACAGCTACTCTTGTGCTTATCCTTGTAGCGCCGGGATGTGCAGCTCCCAAGGGCCGGGAACGGCCGGTCCGAGGGGTGAGTGCGACAGGCACTCCGAACACCGGGACACGCTCGATGGATCTGAGGAACACCCCGAGGGCAGCACTGCGCCTCTGCCCCGGCCCCGGCCCCCTCCTGCCTCTCGGCTCCGCCGATCGCGGGGCTGCGCTGCCTCGTCGGAGCCGGGCTGGGATGGTCACCCTCCCGCAGCGGGGGCGAGGGCCCCCCGGCACAGCCTCCGTCGCTGCCCCGCTCACCATGGCCCCGCTGTGCCGAGCTGCCGCTCCGGTGCCGCTCCGGTGCCGCCGCCCGGGCACGATCCGACCTCCGACGTGGAGCTTCCGGGCCCGCCGCTCTCGCGACAGCACCGCCGGGGCGTGCCGGCGTCTCGCGAGAACAACGCGCCCTATGGGATGCCGGGATATGTAGTCGGCGGCGCCGGGCAGGTCGGGAGTTGCGGCTCCGCGCTGCCTCAGGAGCGGAGCGGGGCACTCGGAGCCCTGGGATCACAAACCGGGAAGCGACCCGCGGGGATCACCGAGCCTAGCCCCTGGCGCTGCACACCACACCCCGAGGGTCACACCTTGTGTCTGACAGCCTTGTCCAAATAATTCTTGAATTCTGTCAGGCTTGGTGCTGTGACCACTGCCCTGCGGAGCCTGTTCAGTGCCCAACCTCTGTGTGAACAGCTTTTTCCCGATATCCAACCTCAGCCTCTCCTGCCCCAGTTCTCTGCTGTTCCCTCTGGCCCTGTCACTGGTCACCACAGAGCACAGATCGGTACCGGCCCCTCCGCTTCCCCTCATGAGGATGCCGTAGATTGCTATGAGGTTTCACCTCAGTCTCCTCCAGGCAGAACAGACCAAGTGTCCTAAGCCACTCACATCGCTTCCCCTCCTTCACCGCCCTCGCGGCCCTCCTTTGGACACTTTCGAATAGCTGAACGTCATTTTTATGTTGTGGTGCCCCAAACCGTGTCCCCGCAGTGTCCTCCCAGTGTCCCCTGTGCGACCTTGGACTTCTCAGTTATGAAGTGATGAGACAGGCAGTGATGAAGAGATCCCGGGCAGTGCCCAGGTGTGACCGGTCCCGTCAGAGGATGGCGGTGAGGAGCTCCCGGGCAGTGCCCAGGTGTGACCGGTCCCGCTAGAGGATGGCGGTGATGAAGAGCTCCCGGGCAGTGCCCAGGTGTGACCGGTCCCGCTAGAGGATGGCGGTGATGAAGAGCTCCCGGGCAGTGCCCAGGTGTGACCAGTCCCGTCCCCCTCAGTGCAGTCCCAGTGTGCGCCATGGGGACACTGGGTGAGGGGAGAAGCCCTTGGTGACAGTGCTGTGGGGTGACCTGGCAGGGAGCCCAGCATGCCCATCTCTCTCAAAGACAAAGATGTGAGCCTGGTCGGTCCTGCAGGCCTTGAGACAGGCAATGTGACACATTTATTAATCATTTTGCCAGCTAAAATTGCTGCAACTCCAAACAGCATCTGATGGAAACACGGGGAATGTGAGGGTTTGGGAAGCACCAGAGCACAAGAAACCACTGTTGAGGGAATTTCTCCTATTCCTGCTACCAGACTGAAGTTCTATCTCCAAAAATTGCATCCCCCTCATTTTGTTGTATAAAGGAGAGGAATAACACAGAGGGTATTTCTATTCATTGGGATTCAGTTAAAGAAATTCCTTTTGGTACAAGCATTCAGCTGGGGATTAGGCGCCCCGTGTCTTCTATCCCACGACACTGCAAGAAGGATTACACTGGCCTGGAGTGTTTACAGTCTGAAGGACATAAACAAACAAAAGGGAGAGAGACAGAACAGTTACTGCAATTCTTGTTATTTTCACTCCAAGGGAGAAAAGGCAGATAATTAAAACTTTAAAGAAACCCACAAGTCTGATGAAAAGTGAGAAGAGAAATGCCTGAAGCAAGAAAAGGGGCACAATATTGTCAACTGCTATTGGTGAGTTTAGACATTCAGCTTTCCACTTTGAATGTCTTACAGTGATGATTCTACAGTGTAATGAATAATACTTAAAATGTTTGACTACAGAATTTGAGGATGCAGAAGAAGGAATGATTTGAGTGAAATTTATGAATTATGAATGTAGTTCATGATTTTCTCTGAAAGAAGAGATGTAGAGGAAAGTGACCATAATAGAGAATGTAAGTAGTGGGGGATATACAGCACACAGTGTATGTTTTTCCTTGAAAACTCAATGAAGTCCTGTCCAGAGAGAGATGAGACTATTACAGGGCAATTAAAGATGATCAGCAATGTAAGGGAAAGATGAAGGTGTAGAGCTTGTTTGTCAAGAAAATAACAGCAGAGAATGGAAGAAATTATTTAGCTTCTCCTGGGAAGTTGTAATAATAGAAAAGCTAAGGAGGAGGGAAAAAGCACAGGGTATAAGCCAATACTGACCTCTTAGTAGGAAAGAAGAAATGAAAAAAAGCAATTAAATTTGAAATAAGAAATATCCCTCACAGCTGTTAGAGGCTAGTTTACCAGTTGGGTACCAGTTGTGAGTAAAAACTGTGATCCATTGTGGAAATTATATGGCTATACAGCAAAAATATATTATGTATTTGTTTGCCTCTCACATTCCTTCCTGTGTACCCTGTACTGGGCAATGTTTCACCAGGGGCCATATACAAAACAGCTGGAGCCATGGGATGTCTCAAAGAAGTCTTTCAGTACAGAGGTTACATGAGAACAAAATCTCTACTTCAGGTTCTTTTGTGTGACTCGACAGCTACTCTTATGCTTGTTTACAGAAAGATATTTTTCAGGTAAAAAAACCCCAACACAATGTTTTATTCCACAACAGTGAAGCAGAGGTAACTTTGTTCCTCGAGGGCATTGCTCTGAAGTTCCTTAGTGCCCCTTTCTTACCTCTGCCTGCTTGGCTCTGCAGTAGCACTTGCTGCAGCTTCCCTGGAGCAGCACACCTGTGCTGGGCATTTGGCTTCTTCCTCCCAGCCCTGAAAGAAATCTGGCATTTTCTTTACTTTGGAGGAAGGGCACAAACCTGAGTTTGCCTGTCTCCTGTAGCTACTTGATATCTTTAAGACCACAGACAGGGAAAGGGGAGAGAATAGAATGATGTAAGGAAATGATGAGATGGCTACAGAGAAGAAGAGTGCAACCCAAGGTCTGGCTTCTTTCAAAAACCAGAATGAAGCAGCACAGAATATTTACACTGCAGGGTGAAGGCCATTCCACAGCCTCCTTCTTGTTAGGAACACAACCAGCGTTCCTGCAGTGTGGATATAAGTGTGCATAAGTGTGTATATAAGTGTGTAAAAAAGGAACTGGTTATAGTGTGGTGCAGGACACATTTCCTGTAGGTGCAAAGCTACTTTTAAATCTCTTGAAAGTTCTCAATGCAAAGCATTAAAAAGGGCCTTTTTTATTACCCAAAAAATTGTCTCTCAGGACAGCCAATCCACTCAGCTTACTCTTCTGAGATTTTGGCTTAGATTTTTTTGGCTATAAAATTATTGGCAGATTTTGCATTTGTTTGGCAATACAAAGTTTTTTTGGAAGTAGAATATAGCATTTTAAGATTAAAAAAAATAAAAGTACAGTATCATTATTTCAGAGAAAAAGATTAAAGCACTTTGGTATATGTCCTGGGGTGACTGGGATACCAGTCACGAGCATCTATAATTTATCCTTAGTGTACCAAATTAATTTTAAATGGTGTTTTAACAATAAAATACCAGTCCACTTTCTTTTTCTCTCAAGTAAAGACTAGAGGTCTGGAAATAAGAGCCATATCTATATGGCTTATCCCATATGTGTGAAAATCCATATCCACCTATGGAATGCTGTCAGGTAGAGCCATACCTGGTGTAATAAATATGATGTGTGCTGCTGCTTGCTGCAGTACCAGCTCAGTCCTGGGGTCCAGCGTTTCATTGACTTGATTGATCTACCCAGGACGGAAATTCTTGCTCCAGACTTGAGCTACTGCTGATTTTCCTCGCGGGGTTATGTGGCACCTCCTGGGATTGCTGCATTTCACTTTGGGGCTCAGCTCCCCAGTGCCTTGGGGCTTGACTAACTGAGCTGGTATTGATGGCTTTCTAGTCCCCTAAGTAGTCTGTAAGCTGCCTTGTGACCCAAAGTACTGTATTATTCTCATAAGGGCCTTTCTTTTAGAAGAAACAGAGGCACTTACATCTTTAGGTCAGCTCTACAGTATTGTAAAGCGTTTATTTCATATGTGAAATTAATGTGCTGTGTTGTTGATTGCCAGGAGTTAATACTTGTGGTGCAGTGAACTGAAGCAAAACTCATTGCAGCCTTAACTTGGAAGATAGTAAAGATTGATGGAACATGGTGGGTTTAAAGGAAAGGTGTTATTAACATGTAGGTGGCAGAGCTGTGAAACAAACTCCACTGTAAATCTGAAGCAAAGCCTCTCTTGTTACAATGGCATTTCCCTTTGTGGTAGCTCAGGGACACAGCAGTGTTGTGGAATGCACTTTGTCTCTTTTAGTCTGAGATGCTCAGGCTTTCTCTTACTCTCTTGGAAACATTATAGCCTTGGATACAATCCTGGCTCATGTACCAAGCATTAAACTGACCAGGATAATGAGGAGTTAAATGCCAGAAAAGAAATAAGAATTGTCAAAAGTCTAGGGTTCAGATCAGAACAAATATAATCCCATCCCCTCCAAAACCTGCAACCTGCCAGTAGCAGCCTCATGGTGCATAAACTGACAGTTTCAAAAAATGGTTTTTCCTTCAAATACAGTCCTATATGTGGTGTATACACAGACACTAGAAACTGCAGTAAGTAAAGAAGGGATTGAAAGTTTTGTATTTGATGTCATCTAATTGCTTGACATGTTCATTACAGACCTGCCTTTTCAACTTACAATTCTGCCAAACTTCAGCCACGTGGGTTTGGATTTTTGTACTGGATATCTTCACCTCAATAAGATAACCTATTTCAGACTGTATTTTCAAATTTCAGTAGAAAGGTTTACTTTTTTTTAAAGGGTCTTAAGTGAGCACAAATACCACCTTCTTCAAAACCAGCAACAGGATAATCACCAATACTTTTAGCAGCATCTGATATGGACTTAATTTAAAGAGAAAATATAAAGTGTTAATTGTGGTAGCACACTAGTATATGATAGCCACATGTTAATAACAAGGAGAGAGATGTCTTTAAACAGACAACTGATAAAAAAAGGTTGCCAGTGAGAGAGACCAAAGTGTTGTACATAATATAAGGACTCCAGTTCTTGACCTCTTGTGCTACAGCTTCTTTGGGCACATTTGATTCATTAGGTAAGTGCTATCTTTATGTCATTCATGTAATCACTTAGCAAGAACCATCTTGATTGACCTGTTAGTGCTCCTGATTTATTAACACTTGCTTCTTGTTTTATTTCGTGGAGGCCACGGTTCCAATTTTGGCATGATTCCATTTCCATTAAGATTGGTGGCAGAAGGGCAGGCCTTGAAACCACAGAAGTGGTTCAGAAGGCAGCCGTTTCTATCCTCCCAGGTATTCCAGCTTTGGAGCTTATAATTTCTTTCTTTATCAGATTTACAATGCCTTCCACTATAGTCGAATGTTGGTGCTAATGTTCTTTTATTGAGTTTTGAGGCTTCAGATAAACTTATTCCATTTTCTCTGCTCATCTTCAAACCTGCCACACTGTTCCTAAGATCTGATTCAGTGAGCAGTTTAGTTTGCCCTGAATATACTTTTGAGATAACATGAACTAGAAAACCTATAAAATTATTTCTTCTTGTCTGAGGAGAGTCAGTCCAGTAGCTACTTAAAAATTTCTGCAACGACATAGATTTCAGGACAGAAAGATTCTGTGATTTCCATTTTTATTTGCTATTATATATTATTACCTTATCACTGCTGACTACAGAGTTGGAGCATTCTTGGGAAATGATTCAGCATCAGGTTTTCCATAAGCTTGCAAAAATTGTTTATTGAATAGTAGGGGTTGCCAGCACCCTGGAAAACTGAAAACACTGTGTTTTCTATTAAAGTTAGACAATATTGACATAGTTATTTTTTACCTGCATACAAAGTGGTAATAAAAGGAAATTTAAGAGCATCACTATAGACGCTTAGTCAACATGAAAGGTTTGTGGCCAAACTTTGATAATTGACTGTAGCTTGTGAGGGAAGGAAGTTGATTTTTTTCACTTGATCTGGCAGTTTTGTGTTTTCCAGATGCAGAGGTGGTGCTTCAGCTCCTACTGCAACATTTATACAATGTACAGAACAATCCAGAACCCAAGTATGTAAATATCCTAAACAGCCTACACTAGTGTGTGTTTCAAAGGAACAGCAATGATGTCAAAACTATCTTTATGGCAGTGCAGTGATGTCAGACAGTATCTTCCACTTGTGCATTTTTTCAGCAAACAAAGGGAAGGTGACTGGGTTTAAAGGACAGATGTCACTGTTGTCACTAAGATCCTACTGCTTGGGCACTCACTCCACAAGGCCCACTGCTCTGCTGTGGGCAGTTTTTTGTCTTTATAATTTGATAGCAGTTGTTTCCCCATGGGCTCAAATGCAGGTCAGGCTTGTGCTGTGCTAGGCACAGAAAATTAAACCTTGCTAACCATGTTTTGGTTTCAGGCCAGGCTAATTTAAACAGGGTTTTAGAAGAACCTTTTAGAAACCCCAAACATGACCATAATCCAATATTATTCTCTCAAGATATGCCTGTCAAATGGAAGGTGGCTTTGTCAATAGGTTGGAAACTTTTTTTTTTTAAAAAAATCTATTCTTATTTTTAGATTTGTTTACAGTAGTGTAATATGTAGATGTTTTTCTAGGAAAGGTTGAAACCCCTCTGTATTTATGATTGGAGCTGCATAGTTACATGGTTTATGAGTTTGCATTGTGTTCAGAAAATCAGCAGCACACAGACTTCTGTGGCATTTCTGCAGCACTGAATGTGTGTCTGTACTGAAAGCTTTTTCTTCACAATAACAGTAGTAAGTTGTTTATGTAGAGAGCAGGCAGTGATGAAAGCTATATTAAATTTTATCTTTTCTCTTTTACTGTAATCACACATAAATAAAATACTGCCAGAGGCAAATATAGCAATATATTTATATGTACAAGTCTGATACAAGCACTGTTTCTTTTGTTTTCTCATTTCTAGTAGAACCTGATTCATTAATTTTTTCAGAGATAAAGTCATATATATATAATTCAATAATATTGCTGTGTGCTGTATCTTCTTCATGTAGTCTCAAGACTGCAAGTTATCTCAGCCATCTCTGTCCATTGTTTGAATTTTTAAACTCAGACTGTAGCAATTAATTCTTTCAGCTCTGAATATATATTTTTCAATCTTTGGTCAATATATTATATAAATGGAACCTGACATAGGATTTGCAGCATTTAGATCTTCTGGACAAATTCATTCTCAATGATGAAGTGTAAAATTTATTGATGAGTGAGGATTATTGATGAGTATAGAGTTTCAGTTTAGACTAAAAAAGTTTAGGCTTTTAATCCTAAAGGTTTCTGGTTCAACTCATGTGCTGCTATTCTTGCCAGTGCTACCATTCTGCAATATTATCAGCTTCCCCCTCCCTCCCAGTAGAAACAATAACTATTACCCACACATAGTTTTATATCTTTTATGAATTCTACCATCAAAAATGGAAGTGGATTATTTTTTAAATGACTTTCCAAATTAAAACTGATGAATTTTAATAATATGTAGCCAGTATGTTGTTGGAATTTATCCCTCCAAATAAAAGGACTTGGAAAGTTGTGACGTGGTTATGAATTTGTGGTTACACAAATTATCTTAACAGTTCTGCTCTTAAAAAGAAATGGTAAGACTGTTATTCAATTTACCACAGCGATATAGAATGACAAAAATGACTATTTTTTGGTTTGAGGGAAGAGGGCAGTGTGGTTACAAGATTCGCCACTTGATGTCGCCTTGATTCTGTTCATCTCTATTTTTTTTTCTCTCGGCCTGAAGTCTGGACACAAAATCCCCAAACTGGTTTTGTAGTAAATCTGTCTGGGAAAGAATGTTTATCATATATTTCTAAACGATAGTTTTTAATGTCTTCTGCAGAAGTAAATAAAATTATTTCAATTTTCAGTGATGCCTTTTAACTCCAGCCTTTCAATGAAAAATGGTGAATTCCCTCCATTTTGGTTAAGCAGTCCTTCAATGTAAATGTTTGGGGTTGGACAGTGGCATGGGAACGGTTCCTGGCATCAAATTGACCAACAAGACTTATTTCCTTTGTGATACTTTTTTGTGTGTCAAGGCTGCACTACATCCATTACAAAGCCCCCTAACATGTGTGATATTTTAGGACTTTGCTCTGTTCTGTGCATACTTGTCTGTTTCTTTGACAAAATCCAGGCTCATTTGGGTGGGTTTGTAAGTGGAAGAGACATCATCCACTGTTTAAAACTTTTTAAAATGAGTTACAAAGTTACTTGAAAAAAAATACTTTCTGATTTTCAAGGTGAACTATTTCATGGCAACTGATAACTATTGGTACATTCAGTGTATTAGAAATTAATGATGGAGTTGTTTGAAAGGCTCCTCTGAGATGGAATTCAGAGGATTGACTCTGGCTGCAAATAGAAGCTGGAAACATTATAAAATAACACTGGAGACAGTGACATTCGGGCAGCAGTGTCTTTGGTGATCTTATCTTGAGAGAATTCTGTTGTTTGGGAAAGTAGATTTGATTTGGACAGGACAAAAACTGGGCTTTGCTGCCTGTCATCAGGTTTGTGTTTATAGCTTTCGTGACAAACGGAGGTTTCTGGCAATCAACCTTTGCAGACTTGGAGGAAACTTTTCTATGCTGAAGGTAATAGTATAGGAAAAAAGTGCTTATTGTACTACTCTTATATGAGTTCTCTTAAAAACCCAAATATCACTAAGTTAAAGCATTTATGTCCAGAGAAGATACTGCAAATTCTTCTGTGGCTTCACGTAACTTCTGAACGGACCATGGAGTGTTTTAGTGTTGGGTATTGCAGAAAGGCTCTCCACACCCTGCAGTAGCTGGGATGGCCATGCTGTCCTGTGGAGCTCATTTCACCACGCAGTGACATGGTTACAATCTTACACATTTCAGGCAACTACAGAAACCAAGACTGATTTTTTTTGCTCTCTAAATACTGCCAGATAAGAAGACCTGACTTTGAACTGGATATAGAAGTTGTCACATGAAATCTTCTCCTACCTAAAGATGTTCTCTGGTGCCTTTTTTTTTTAATTTATTTTTAATTTTAATAATATAACCATTATAATGCAGGGGGAAAATGGCGATAAAAGCACCTTTATGCTCCTCAGTCAGTGGAGATTAATTACTGCTGAGGCAACTGGCAGGGAAGGATAGGAGTAGTAATGGTTTCATTACCAAAACCTAATGGAGTGGTCAGGGAAGAAGGGTAAGTTATAACCTTTAAACAAAGTGAGATCAATCGATTGAAATATTTTCATATTTTGGTCCTTAAGTCCAAGTGGAATCCAGAAAACAAACAAAATATGTCCCTCAAATGCTCTGGCATTTATCTAATATTTGAGAAAATTATTTGGCCTATTCACTGTTTAAGGGGAACCTGACTGCTGGGTGTGAGCCTGTGAACACACTTGGCTGTAAAATTATATCTGGAGTAGATATAGTCTTGGTTGTTACTATTGTTAGTCATCAAGACAGAGGACTGCATATATTTAGAATAAATTGCAGGCCCAGACTTTTAGATAAATTCTTGCACTGTTGTTATATCTACCAGAATGATACTGATTTATTCTATCAAAGAATTTTAATCTGTGTCTAATTCCATCAGGAAACAAATTTGCAGTGTGAGGTGAATTATTTGGGGCTTTTTTAACCTATTCCAAGGTGCTGAAATATGTTCTATTTTTCACCAGAAGACTCCAAAGATCTTCTGAGTCTCTTTTTATTTAAATTACTTGCAGTAGGACAGCTACAGAGTTCTGTCACCTACTTCATAAATAAAACCTGAGAGCTGAGAAGCTATTATGGTGTTTTCATGCACACCCTTGCTTATATTTGTTTATACTGAGATACACAGTAAACAAACAGATCTTTTTTCTTGTGACTTTGTGAAGGATTGACTTTCTTATTTGAAACACATGACAAACAGAGACTGTATCAGCAGCATATAGAGATTTATCCTTGTGAAAAAGCAAGTTCTGCAAACCTGGAAACCCAAGTCTGAGCATTGCCTTGCACTCATGCTGCATTAGTGGAACATTACAGAGCTTTAAACTACTATACTTAAATATGTTCTGTAATTCCATTTTGTTATCTTGCTCCATGGAAGGAGTTCACCTCGTTGCTCTGAGACCATCTCCTGGTAAATCTTCCCCTCCCCAGCAGTGCATGGCCTCTGCTGCACCTCCCGGTGCAGGGGCAGTGCAGGCTGAGCCCGCCGAGTCAGGCACCGAGAGCTGCAACAAACAGGCAACAACCCTGTGCCTGTGAGCAGATGCTGGAGCTGGAAGCCCAAGCTCAGGCAAAGGCTGGAGTTGTCTAGACTTCCACTGGGGACCACACTGGATCCTGCAGCTCACTGGCCAAGAGTTCATTTACTCCTGCTGCTGTCATTTAGTCACGGTCTCTGTCCATTCTGCTCTGCTGCAGAATGACTGTGCAATCAGCATGGCCATAAAAAACCCGGTTCTGCTTCTTGTTTTAAGTGACAGAAGTTCCCTAAAACAGAAATCGTTCAGTTATGATCGTGCAAAGCCTTTCTCTGGAAAACAGTTATTTTCCTTTAGTGACTCTGGATGTGCTAACATTTTAACTAAGTGCTCGTGTTTTCTGTGTATTCAGTTTATGCCATCAAGGAAAGCAATTTGCTATAATGCTACACAAGGCACCCATTAGTAGCAAGCAGCAATCTGTGTTTTTAGAGAACCAAGGTTGTTATTTCACAAAGGGAGCAATTCAACTCTGCCTTAATCCTCTAACCAGTACAGCTCATCTTCCAGGTATTTTTCCTGACTATTTGACTGCTTTTGGCTTCTCAAAAGTGTTTAGAAAAGGAAAGTCTAATTTAAACTAAGTTGTAGGTGCTTTATTTAAAAAATACAATATTATAGATGTCTATATAAATAAATGTAAATCCTCTTTTTTTTTTAAATGACAGAAAAAAAATGCCATATGTCACATGCCTTTATTTTTAGTTGCTTGTTTTCAACATTGAAGCAAAAAGAAAAATGTTTAACTTAAAACCCTGTCTCTAAACATTCAGGAACTTTATTGCATTCAGTTATTGTATCAACAACAGTGAATAGCAATACACATTTTACTGACCCTAATACTTTGAATGCATTAAATTCTGCAGCTTCAGAGTCTACAGTCTGTATTATCAGTAGAGATGCATGGCCTGATCAAGATCTGATCTGGCTGAAATGCATAAATGACTCCCTGGAACTGCTCTGACTTGAGTAGAACTACTTGCAAAACAAGCTTCAATATCTAGTTTGACACCCTTATAATTATTTCAAAAGCTGAAAATGAATAATTACCATATAAAGAAAAGATAAAATTATATATTTTGAGACTCTGCTGTTGTCTCACTTGTTACACCAACTGACTTTTGTTACGACTTCACTCACTTTTGTGCCTAACCTCAATAACCTTTCTCTGCTAAAGCCAGAAGGCACAGCCATGAAGTGGGGTGATTTTCAGGCAGTGATTCAGTGTGTTGAAAAGGCACACTACACTCTTCAGCTGGCTTTTAGGACTAATGCCCTGTTGGAAGAGCATTGCTCTAGTCTGATCATCAGAAAATTTAAGCAATCTATGGCTTTATGGCACCTCCAAGAAAAAACATACACTTCTGTTATTAAAGTTCTTTTTCCCTACATGTGTGTAGGAAAAGATGAGCAAATGTTGAAAAAAACCAAGTCAGTTACTAGAGAGACAGCCAGAAAAAGACAAATCAGATAATTTAGTAAGTAGAAAAAGTATTAAATGTTATAATGTAGACAATGAAACAAGTACTGCCCTGAGCAGCAGAACCACCAAAGCTTGGTTTCTAGTGGATTTGATCTTATGGTTAAATTCATTGGCATCCAGCTGAAGGTTTTCCATGGTTACAGACTTTAATCCTGAATGATTTTCTGGGACTTGATAAACATGAATTCACCCTGTAGCCTTTCTTTTACTGGAGGCGTTCTATCAGGCTATTAATTTTCACATAATATTATAGAACTATTATATCTTAGAGACTTTGTCTTTTACAGTCAAGTTTGGTTGGCCAATCTACACTGGGCAACTGGTTCAAAAGCTGTGGGCGTGTGGGCAAACAAATATTGTGGGCACCTATGAACCCTTCAACCCCTGAATATAAATACATGTGTCTGTAAAGATGCATAAATATATATATCTATGGATGTGGTACATGTGTATATCCAAAAGTGAATGAAATAGAGGTGACAGGGAAAGACATTAAGAAATTACAGGCAAACAACTTTGGGTGCAGTGACAAAGGCAGCAAAGGGCACTGCACATTAAAAAGCAGTTCAAAGAATGCCTGTTGAAGCTTTCACAAAGGGACATCCCATTTAACTTTCATGCCCTGGTTTAATTCTGAAGTCATAACTAAGGTTACAGCAAAAGCCTTTGTGAAGGATTTATCAGATTTTCAGGAAGCCTTTCTTTGAAATACTGTAACCTAAACCAAACCCAGCAGAAATCCAAAGTACAGTAGCATGAAAACAGGTAAAGAGAACTTCCAGTGGTTCTCAAGGCTTGTTTCTGGATCTTGCTAAGCATTAGTAGCTTTTCTCTTACTACAGGGACTCTATTTGACCCTTTTCCCCCCATAAAAACAGTAAGTATTAAAATGTCTTTGGGATCTTGCAAGTGTTTTTGCCAACTATTACTGCAGATACAATGATAGTTTGGCTGATGGAAGAAAGTGGATTCTGTGGTCAGACCACAGAGACTCCACAAGCTCATCTGCTGCTCTCTTCCAGTCCTTCACCTCTTTGGAGAGCAGAGGCATTGCCTAATGTCCACCTGCAGTTTCCTTGCTGCAGTTCCAGGCTGTTCCTTCTAGTCCTGTTGGCCTTTTCCTGTCTTGGAGAATGGATGAGAGGGTGCCCCTGTTCCTTCAGCAGCAGCCTTTCATGTTTGTATTCTTTCTCCAAGTGAAGTCATGTTTGCTCTCACTTAAGACAAAGCTCCTCATCTTTCCATGGATTCCTCCACCCTGAAGAACTCTGGAATATCTACTGTCATCTATTGCATTCCCATTTCTATCTAATAGTGACTGAAGCACTGGTGTGTGAGATATAGTTAAAGCAAATGTAATATTTAGAGAATAGCTGACAAAATTTTGCAGCTATTGAAAAGCTTATTAATAGTATTTTAAATCTCATTTTCACAAAATGATTTCTTCTAATCCTCACAATCTGCATAAGAAGTGAAATCAGCAAGCTGAAATGAAAGTATCTGCAACCTCTGCCCTTTAAATCAGGCACAAATTAAAGAAAAGAATGTCTTTTAGTGGGAAAAAAAACTTCCTAAGGAAATCCTTTCTATCAGTATGTCCCAAATAAAGCAAAATATATACCTTTGCTTAAAAGAATACAAATAAATCTTATTAAGCAACTTTTTTTGTTAAATTTTGTCATCAGATCTTGAAGTAAATGCTGATTTAAAAACCGCAGACTTCTTGCCAGATGGCAGTGGAGTACCTTTCACAAGCAGCAGAGCATCCAGCATATCCATGGCAAATTTGAAAGGCATTCTGTGCATATCTGAGTGACCCTCCAGAGCTCCATGGAAAGGCAGCACTGTAGGGCCTTGCCACAGAACAGAATTGGTAGGATCAATAACAACGTTATTCTACAGCCTCTGTCTGCAGTGTTGCTCTCTTTTAGCAGTTGGCAGTAAAAAGCTAAACTTTTTGGAAGAAAAATTGGCTCAATTCAGAGATTTTTAGAAATTCTACCATAAACATTTGTTACACACAGCTTTGTCATTGTCATTTGAAAAGTCCAATAACAGGTAATGGTGCTGATTCTTTCCCCAGTACTGTACTCACTAGGAAGTGCTTTTGTATTGTTCAGGCTTTTCTGTTGTGGATGCACTGGGTTTGCACGGCCCAGCTTTGGTAACAGGGGGGCTACAGGAGTGGCCTCTGTGAGCAGCTGCTGGAAGCCTCCTCCGTGTCCGGCAGAGCCAGTCCCTGGCAGCTCCACAGACGGACGTGCCGCTGGCCACGGTGGGGTCAGCTGGAAATGCTGGTAACACCTCTGGGGTAACAGAGCTGAGAAGAAAGACACAAGTTATTGCACAGTTGTAATTGTGGCCAGAGAAGAGTGGGGGAGAACATGTGAGAGGAGCAGCTCTGCAGCTACCAAGGGCAGTGGAGAAGGGGGCAGGAGGTGCTCCAGGCACCAGAGCTGGGTTTCCTCTACAGCCCGAGATGCAGCCCATGGGGAGGCAGCTGTGCCCCTGCAGCCCATGGAGGTTCATGGGGATGCAGAGATCCACCCACAGCCCCTGGGGATCCACAGGGATGCAGAGATCCACACACAGCCCCTGGGGATCCACAGGGATGCAGAGATCCATCCACAGCCCATGAGGATCCACGGGGATGCAGAGATCCACCAGCCCATGTAGGAGCCCATGCTGGAGCAGGGACATGCCTGGAGGAGGCTGTAGTGATCAGGGCCCAGCTCCCAGGCTGGAGCAGCCTGGCCTTGGAGGACTGAGCCCATGGAAGAGTGACCCACACTGCAGCAGTTTTGGGAGGACTGAGCCCGTGGAAGAGTGACCCATGGTGCAGCAACTTTGGGAGGACTGAGCCCATGGAAGAGTGACCCATGGTGCAGCAGTTTTGGGAGGACTGAACCCCTGGAAGAGTGACCCATGGTGCAGCAGTTTTGGGAGGACTGAACCCCTGGAAGAGTGACCCATGGTGCAGCAGTTTTGGGAGGACTGAGCCCATGGAAGAGTGACCCATGGTGCAGCAGCTTTGGGAGGACTGAGCCCCTGGAAGAGTGACCCATGGTGCAGCAGCTTTGGGAGGACTGTTGCCCATGGAATGGACTCACTTTGGAGAAGTTCATGGAGAACTGTCTCCCGTGGGAGGGACCCCAGGGTGCACCAGGGGAACGACTCCTCTCCCTGAGCAGCAGGAGAAGCCATGGGTGTTGAAGTGACCATATCCCCCATCCACTGTCTCTTTGCACCATTGGGGGGCAGGAGGTAGAGCTGGGAAGGAGGGAGGGACGGGTGGGATGGTGTTTTCAAGATTTTATTTTATTTCTCATTATCCTGCTCTGTTTGGTTAGTAATAAAGTCAATTAATATCTTTAATTCCAGCCTGTTTTGCCCATGATGGTATCTGGTGAGTGATCTCTCTCGAAGTCCTATCTCAACCCATCAACCCTTTGTTGTTTTTTCTATCCCGTGTCCAGCTGCAGAGGGGAGTGAGAGAGGCTTTGGTGGGTTCCTAGAATCCATCCAGGGTCAACCCACTACACTGGATCAGAAGGTTGCTGATAAATTCCCTTCCTGGGGCTGTATTTGAGCAACATTTTCTGTGAGGAAAAGAATCCATGCAAATGGTAATCCTTCAAAGCAGCTGAGACAGCACTGCGTGCCAGAGGGCTAAAAAATGTGAATGAATATTCTTTGATTTACCAGCAAGGTCCATTCCTCCAGCCCAAGCATTTAATCTGCTGACAAGGAGATAAGGGACTTTGAACAGCTTAGAGACCAACCTAACATCAAAAATATGATACAAACAAGGATACCTTTGGAAGTAATTATAATGCAACATAATATCTCCTCCATCTCCAGCACTGTGTGTACAGTTGTAAAGGAGGCTGCAAGTTCTTGCATATCAGTATGTGCAAAAACAAAAAGTTGTTTTGGAGAGTAAAAAAGCTTGCATATTTTCTCACTTCCCGTTAAAAAGTCTGAAATTTTCATTTCCAAGATAGGCAAAAAAATAGGGTCAGATCCAGTTTTCTCCTAATCAAAATCTACTTGTGCTCAATTGCCTACTTCCTTTACTTCTGAACCGTAACCATTAGATAGAACTAGTGAGCATAATAAGAAACCAATTGAAGAATGTTTGCTTTCCCTCTTCAAATTCATCATTTGTGAACTGATGATAGTTCCTTTTGATGTATGAAAAGTTTTCTTTGGATTTATGATTTGGTGTGAATTTACAAACCCCTGCATTTTTCAGGCTTATTCCTGCCAAGAACCTACTAGGAGAAATGTCACTGATTAAAACATGCACATTTTGTTTCCTAGTGATTATGTTCTTCTGATAATATTTTGAAAGCTTAATGAGCTGTGGTACTTCTTATCCTTGTAACTAGCAGAGACTTAGAAATACAAATTAAATACATTTCTACTGAAAAGTCCAGGTCAGGGCTGAATAAGACAAAATAAGGAGTTTGCTAACTCCAAGTGAGGTTTCTTCTGTGCAAACTAACATGAAAGCATTGCTCAGGCAAAGGACACAGGAAGTTTGATACCAAGTCAGGAGAAGCAAAGTCCAATTCATAAATATATCCTTACATATGCACTTCTACGCCTGTTGTGATTTAACTCCAGCTGGCAACTAAGCCCCACACAGCCATTCCCTGAGAAAACTCCTGGGCTGAGCTAAAGGCAGTTAAATGCAAAAAGAAAAGCTGCATGCACAAGCAAAGCACAACAAGGAGTTCATTCACCACTTGCCATGGGCAGGTGTTCAGCGGGGTCCCTCACATGTAACAGTTCCTCGGGAAGACCAAGTAGTTACTGGGGAGTGCCATTCCAAACACAACAGTTTTCCCTCTTCCTTCCTGAAGCTTTATATACTAAGCATGATGTTCTATGGTGTGGAACATCCCTTTGGCCAGTTTGGGTCAGCTGTCCTCATTCTGCTCCCTCCCAGCTTCTTGAGCACCTCCTCACAGGCAGAATGTGGAACATGGAGTCCTTGACTTAGAGGAAGCACTTGTTAGTGACAACCAAACCTTCAGTGTGTTATCAACTTTATTCTCATACTAAATCCAGAACACTGTAGTGCTGTACTAGCTACTAAAATGAAAATTAGCTCACTCACGGCTGGAACCAGGATAATGTCCATGGCCATATAAGTATTGGTGATATATATTAATCAGATTTTTGCAGATGTAACTTAGTTGTCAGCTGGGAGACTGTCTCACTCCTTTCCTGTCCTGAGCTATTGACAGTGAGTGGGCTGAGGAGCAGGTGGAGATGAGGAGAAAGCATATGTTCCTCCATTTCTGCAAAAGTTTTTTAACATATTTTCTGCACTACTCTACCACCGATCTGTTTAGCGGATTTTCACTCCTCCCATCTTAAACAGAGGATGGTTGCCTATGGACATGAGGGAACTTAACAGTGCTAAAGCTGATGTGAAAGGTTTTATATCTGAAAGGCAAGGTTGTAGGAAAGACAGTGTATTTTATTAGAATAATTCATGTAGTTGGGAAAAAGCAGATGAGTTTTTGGGCATACAAGCTCTTCTGGGAAAGGTGTGAACACATTTTGTCAAATAATCTAAGTTTCTGTCTACTGAAGTAGTGCTCATCATCCATGGTTCACTTAAACTTGCCTGTAGCAAAGAACATGAATTCCTTTGAAAAACCCTGAATAAAACTGAGAAGAGTTGCATGGAAAAGACTTTTCTTTTTACAGTGTCTGAAAAGTGGTACAAGGTGAAGATTGCAGCATGCTGGGTACTCTTCATGCACAGGGAGCATGCAGACTGTGTATACTCTGCAGTTTTCCTCTTACAGTCCTACATGTGCCTTAGTTTTCACACCATGGAGCAACTCTTCAATGTAGAGTTTGCTTCAAACAGCAGATTTCTCCCCTGGGATGATTATTAGGCTGCAGGTTCTAACTGGAAGTTACAACACTGTCATTGATCCGTGTTAGGATCGTACTGAGGAGCTGCAGCATTTCAAAAAGGCCATGACATGTTTATCAGGTGATACCCAGTAGCAGCTTTAGACCTGGGCCAAATTCAAGGGAACAATCCAGATGTGAAAGGACATGTATTGTGCTCAGTGAGGCATTCTGTTGCCTGAAACTGTGGACTTAGTGATCCAGGACTAAATTAAATAGAAACAGTCCAATGAATATCCAATGTTACTCAGTCATCCAAAGACATAATGATAATACAGCACTATGGAGAGATAGACTGTGATTGAAAAAATTGAGACTGTTAATTTTCAGCCTTGTTGCTAATGGACATTCCTCTGGAAGTGATTATAAAGATGTAGGGAAACATTATTTGAAAGACAATTACTTTTATTTAACTCCGGGCTGAAAGGCAAAGGAATTTATGAGGTTTATAACTGTTTAATGTTATTTCTATAAAATGTGTTTGTTTCCATAAACAGGCACATAATATATTAACATAGCAGTGTCAAAGGAATTAAAATCTGGCTTCGTTCTTCTTTTTAGACAAAACATAACAGTATAACATTGTGGTGAATGTCTGGCAGGATTTCTGCTCAATTTTAGTTCTTCTTCTTAAATGTCTGATGGCACACCTGGTCTTCACATGTCAGTTCCTACAGTATTAAAACAATTAGTAAGTATATAGTGGTAGAAGTTTTATTTTGCATATATATCAGATCCCACCAGAAATTACTACAACTGAGCCACTGCATTAAAAACTTATGCTTATGAAAAAGAGAACAGTAAGAATAGTGTATTATATGTAACCAACAGTAGGTATGCACTTCATGTTGCAGTAATTAGTTTTTGATACGTGAATTGAACTCTAAGAAGAATAAACATGAAAAATGCATAAAAATTGTGCTTTAATTCAAGCCTTTTTCATGCTCTGTTATTAAAATATACTGTAAGAGTTTATAATTCATGTTACCTCAAAATTCATGAGAAGCACTGAAACAAGAAAATAATAAAAAAAAAGAGGAATGCTTCAAAATGTGATTTGCTTCCGAGGTGTGCCGAGCCATTTCTCAAGGACCAGAACAATGCACCACTGCTGCCCAGTGCTGCTGCTGACCTCTTAGAGGCTGGCACAGCTGCCCATTGCAATGCAGTCAGTCTGGCTGTTGTCATTAGCCAGCATTCCTGTGCCAAACAGGGCTTTGAAGGGAGCTGAAGCTGGTTCTGTGGGCAGCTATGGGCCAAGCCTGCAGTACAGGTTCTGAAGATTGCTGCAAGGATCTGCTTGGTTTCTTTGTTCCCACCAGTCTCAGCCTAAATCTTGGTGCCAGCATGTAGAATCTTTTAGGTCAGCTTTTGAGTATGTGCTCAGATGGAGCTGGAGAAGTGCACTGGACAGACAACTCTTAGTTGGGTGGTGTATTGTGGGTTTTAATTCCTATCTCTGACCTTTCAGGCACAGAGATGTGAGTCACTGCTTTCCCAGGAAACTCCAGAATCATTATCATTTAGTGAAATGTTCAAAAAATGAGTAGATGTGGCACTTTATCATATGGTTTAATGGACTTGGTGGTGTTCAGTCAAAGCTGGGAGTTCATGATCTTGGAGGTCTTTTCCAGCCTTCAGGATTATAGGATTCTATGATACTGTTATTTTGAAATCTTTCTGCACATCACTGATTGCTTATTTCTCGCACAGGCTTTTCTGGCCTCTCATGGACTCGCCACATCTATCTTTGGGCTACAGCTTACTACTTTAAATGTTTGAATTTATTATTGAACTAGGAAAAAATAATTGCAGTATGGTTGTTTGTGGGATCCTCTTGAGTATCCAGGCATTTCTGGTATGTATTACAGCACAGTGTGCTAAAATTTCATATTGCTTCGTTCAGAACAAAGAATAACATTTTTCTTGCAATCTGATTGCTTTTTTTTCTCCTTCTTTTTTTCTCTACCAGTGATTATCTAAGAAAGAGATTATGTTAGACGTGCAATGTAACAGGAAGGGTTAAGAGCTGGAGGGCAGTGGACTGGAGCAAAAAAAACCACTGCAGGGTTATGACTTAATTGGGAGCAGGTGGAAAGAAATTGAGCATTCCTGAGTTGAAGCAGAGGGGGAATTTCCTTAGAGTTCAGAGATCAGAACCCTCTAAAGACCTTTCTAACTAGAAAAAGAAACCCAAATCCTTTGAAATGGAAAACCTGAGCCTGTGTGGCAGCCTCAGTGATGTGCTGTGTATCTGCAGAGCAGCCCTTACCAGATGCAGGATGTCTCCTTCAATCCAGTGCTTCCAGCCCCTGTTATTCTTTTCACCTTTCTGAACACAGACCAATTTGTCACCATCCCAGGTCACCAGGGACTGCATGAATCAGATAATTAACTCAGTTATATTAATGAAAAGTGGATGAACATATAAAAAGAAGTTCAAACAATGTGAATACACAATTACAGTTGCTTCCTATCATTCTCCTCCTTCCCCATAAAAAAACCCCAAAGCATTTAGACAAAACCCATGCATTCAAGATGACAACAGATGGGAAGTTTTTGCAATGCTTTGTTGTTTCCATGTGTTTCTTCACATACATGAGTATCAAGTGTTCATACTAACTAGTGAATTGTTGAGTGTGTTTACAGCTACTTGTGCAATATATGCAAAGTATAATTTTCCCTTGCCGTTCAAAGCCATTAATTAAAAAATTACAGTTTCATGAGTGAAGACTTGAGGGCTTATATCAACAAATGCAGTGCTGACACCTTTTCTAGCTTTGCATAAAGTAACAAGAGGAATCTTTTCATGTATATTTTTATGTAATTTCACAAAGAAATTTAAAGAGATGTGATCATAAGCTGGACAATGTGCTATAGCTGACCCTGCTTGAGCAGGGGGGTTGGATTAGGTGTTCTCAGGATATCCCTTCCATCCTCAACCATTTCCTGATCTCGTGTGATTCAGAGTCTATCATCAGCAGACAAGGTACTGGGTACACTGGTTCTTGTCCAGGAGCAGGATAGCCCTCAGTAAGGAAAAAATTCTCTTTACAGGCTAAATGATCTATCTACAGATGTGCCAGGGTACATTCAAAGCAACTTTGTTGGAATGGTTCTACATTTGAACCATTGTCCTTTAGGGATGTACTTAACCATGTATCAGACAAATCCTTATTAGAGACCAGTTAGAGCCCATGAAAGCTCAGTTATTATAAACCTCCAAGCGTACTGGGAGCTTAATTCATTTTCTAGTTCAGCACTGGGTGATTTATTTCTCTTATGAGAGAGCTTTCCATTAATAATGAGACAAAACTCATTCCATTTCAGTTAATTTCTTTCTTATTTACGGAATTTTCAAGCTACATGCTCTTTAAATTATCCATGCCCTCTTTACATTTAAATGTTGCCTACCAATTTTATTACCTTCATCTAACTTTAATGTGTTTGAGGCACTGTTTTGTTAATAAAGTGACCAGAAAATACTTTTAGAGTAATTCAGAGAATAATGGCATGACATGCTTTCTTTTTCCTTCTCCTCTCTGGAAACAAATAATATGATTTGTTTAGAAATGAGTAATTGCCAAAAGTAATTAAATAAGGCAGGGTTATAAATGCACAATTCCTTCCTTCCTTCCTTCCTTCCTTCCTTCCTTCCTTCCTTCCTTCCTTCCTTCCTTCCTTCCTTCCAAGAGGAGAGTTTGCAAGTGAAAAGATTTTTCAGAGAAAGGCAATGGCTTTGGTAGTGGTGATGAGCACTAGGGGAGCACTAATTGATGGGTTTAAGGAGGGATGAAACTAATGAGTCCTCAGATCCTTAGTAATGCCTTCAAATGATTTGAAGAGATGTGGGAGCAGTGTTATAAAGCACAGACTTTGTCACAGGAATTTCTTCCACCCAGTGCCCACTGGAGGAGACAGAAAGAAAATTTAGAGAAAGGGATATTCAGGATAGTGAAAAAAATGGGACTTACTCTTTGATGGCTTGCTGTGCTGTGAATGAGAAATAATTTGGAAGAAATCATAGAAATCACGCTGCACAAAGTTAGAGAATTAAAAGTGATCCATGGTGAACAAACAACGTCTTCTGTTAAATTTGTGCCACTTCAGTGAAGGACAATGTGAGTTCAAATGTAAACATGTCCTTTATGCTGCCACTTTTCCTGTGGCAATTGCCAGAACAAAACAGTTGACAGCTAGTTTTGATCTCAGCTTCTTAGTTTGGCAACTGCAAGCTGAGTGGCAGAGTACAGGAGTGGTAATTAGCACAGTTGATAACAGGTAGATTCAGTGGATAATGACCAAAGGAGAAATGAAAATTTAAGATCTACTGGCCTTTCTACATCTGAAAGTGTTGCTTAAGCATTTTATGGGTGAGAAGAAAGTAAAACAGAAGCAGTATTGATACAGAAACATGAAACTGAATTCAGTAAATCAATTAGTGCTCATGTGTATTCTTTTCCTCCCTGACTTCTCTGAGAGAGCTTCGTTTGAATCCCCCCAGGAGCTGACTCTGCCACAGGAGGTAGGGCATGGGCTACAACATGGCTCTTAATCCAAGTGTTGTCCACATATCTCCCTGAAAGGTGTCTGAACAAATGGCCACAGACTCCTGAGGGAATTCTGAGCTCAGGTTACTCTATAATCCCAAAGGTAGTAAAGCATCCACTGCTGGGCCTTCTTGCCTGCTGCCTCTGCCAGCAGCCCTGCCACTTGAACCACTCCAGGCTTTTTTCTTGCCCCTTCCCAAAGCTCCCCTAACATTAAAAGCTAAGTGCAGGTTTATTTTAACAATGCCCAACTACTAAACTGCCTGGCTGAGACTGATCAGTGTAAACCCAGCCATCCCCAAATGAAAACTTATATTGACACAGTCCTAAATTCACAGGCATGAATCCACACTTTCATTAAGGAGGATATATAGGTAAAAATATAATTTTGCTACTTTCTGGATACGTAAGATGTATCATGGAAAAGCTGGAAAAATCCCCTTCTAGAAAAACATAATTAATGATTGTCCTCACGTATCTCAGTAGCCATCCTGATTTGCATTTCTAATGACTGCTTATAGCAGGAAAGAAAACTGTCTCGGGATGCAAATTATTTCTGCTTTAGAAAAATCCTCTGATTGCTGTAAAATATTGGGGTTTTACTGAATGTATTCTGCTGATTTTGGAACTGTTGGCTCCTGGTGCTGACTGTAGTATAAACAGATATCAGGTACCAGATTTTTACCTTCACCACTCGGTTATCCAGTCCCTTGGTGTGTTCTTCAAACTCCACTCCCACAGTGAAATCCAAATCATAGTTTCTGAAAGTACTGAGTGTTTTTGTTTTAAAATTGTCTCCATTTTGAACAATCTCCTTTGTTTGTTTCAAGTGTTTCGCAATCTTACGAGTTGCAAAATCAATACCTATCAAAAACCAGAAAAGAGAGTGAACATTCCAGTATTTGTTAACAATAATAAAAACCCACAGCATTTATATTTACACATAAAAAAAAAAAAAGAAGTGATACATAGTTCCAGAAATGGTGCTTTTACCTACAACATCTCCCAGAGAAAAAGATAATTTCAAAAAAAATCACCTTGTGTTTGCAAGTACACTTTCAACTATTAACAGTATACCTCTGGGGATGTTGTGAGCATACAACATAGAGCCAGTAGTGAATAAATAGATGCTGGTGTGTAAAACCACTCGAATTTCCAGGGCTTTTTGTGCATGTGAAACAACAGAGGCTGTTAATACTGGCAGTTAATACTGGCAATGCCCTTCTGGCCCCATTCACACACGAAGCTGTGGCATGCAGGGGTGCTATTCTCATCTGAGGCTTGGCAGCCATTCCCTTCCCTAAGGATGCAGTGGAACTCATGGAGTCTTAGGCACATGAGGGTGCTGCTGTGTGTCCTGCAGGGTTACAGATGCTTTAGGCCACCCCTAAAGAAGGATCTCAGAATAATATTCCTTATCAGAAATTTAGCATGTTAGACTGGGTATGTAATCATGGGAGAACGAGTGTGTAATCAAGAGGACTTGGGCATGTTACTTTTATGATGAACCTATAGTCTGTGGGTGTATACAAGAGGTTAATTAATTAACTTAAAAGAATGAAAATTATATTAATGAAAAAAGAAACAATCAAATAGAAGCCTGAAATCCCTTATTGTTTGGTAGCAGGCACACAAATAAATCACAGTTTAAAAGGAGACATTCAAAGTGAAAAGTCAAAAAAGTATCCATGTAGAACATTTGACAGTTCCTGTTTAATATTCTATCAACATTTTCTGCCATATTGATCTCCTTAACATCCTTATTTTGTTCATGAAGAGGACCAACATTATGATGTAAACAACTGCTTGGGACTGAATGCAAGCTACTGAAGGGAGAATATACCTGACCATGATCCCAGTTTGCCCCCCTAATGCCAGCAGCATTACCATCTGCAATAAATGTTTCTGACCAGCTGGCAGGGAATCTTATTATGGTGCTGTATGCAAATGAAATAATCTCCCATGCTTCTGCAAGAGATTGAAAAATGGGTTTGGTTTGCTGGCCATCCTTTAGTGGTTTCATGTGCGTGTTAATCACTGTCAGCTCAGCAATGCCACTTGCTAATGGAGCCCTTTTTCTTTTGCTAGATTCATTATCCTACTTGTGAAGTACTAATCGAATTGAGTAAGAGGACAGGCTTGAAAAAAATGTGACTTTTAAACATGGGGAATAATGGTCTTGTTCAGTATTTATATTCAAGTCTTCTTGGGTATATTTTATCTGCTGTGGTGGATTAAAGGTATCTCTGGGTCTGATTTATAGCCAGGCAACATAAAATTTAGTTCTCTCCGAGGGAAAAAATGTCTAGACCTCTAAAGAAATGCTATTTCTGACTAATATATTAGTCTTGTAGCTCCTGGAGAAAAATCAGGGAGGTTTTATTAAAGCATGGTTTTCATAACTGCATTTTGAACAATATAAGCAATAAAAATGATATGTAGTTCTATTATAGTAGATTTAAATACTTTGTAACATGTTTATGATAAAATCAAAGTTTCTGACTTAAAGGGCAAAACTAATCTTTAATTAAAATATAGAAATGTGTACGCATTAATTAAAAGGACAGATGAATTTAAAAAAAAACCCTCAAAATCTCAGCGTGCTTTGAATCTGAGCACATTAATACTTAAAATATCAATAAAGTGTAAAATTGTGAGAAAAAGAGCAGAGGAATATCTTCTCACCCTTTCCCTGCTATTTTTTTCTGAGAATCTGTATCACAGGCATCTTTGAATGGTTTTGGCGATGGTTTTTTTGCTCATTCACTGGCAGTTTTAAATCACTGTAACTTCTATATATAACTCTAAGTTTATATATGCATGTATAAATCACTTTACATATACAGTGTGCATATATATGTATATATGCACAAAAATCACTTCAATTAATGTGCATCTTTCTCCTGAAATTCAAGACATTGTCTTAACCATTCTCATTTTCAATCACTTCCTCTGTTTGTCCCTCACAGGTGTATATGCATATTATTTACAGATGTCCCTGAAGTTACTGAGTTTTTTTCCATAAATGCAAAAGCTAAAAAGCATGAATTGTGAAACTTGCCTTTCTCTCTTATGAGAGTCGAAGCTTTGAGAAAATTGCAATTTTTTTCAATTGTTGATGAATAGTGATGAGAGTTTATGTATTTATGTATTCCTTCTATTTCAATCTGAACAGACCAATCATTTAGGATAGAGGCTCTTTGGTAAAACTAGTAGAATATCAGTTAAAGCATCACATTTTTCATCTCTGTAAAATAATTAGCTCAAAGCACTAACTTAATAATAGCATTATTGTTATTTTGGTGATATAAAATATCTTATTCCTCTTTAACCAGATTGTGGCTACACTGTTACCATAAGTATATACCAGGAGTAAAAAAGAACTTCTATATCTGAAAACCTGTTGTTTTGGCTTTTTTCCCCACATCTGCATCCCTCTTCTCATTTATCTAAATAAATGGCTCAGCTTCAAGTCTTCATCTGCTTATATATTTAGATCATTGCAATTTTAAGATCATTACAGTTACTTGATTTGTAATTCGATTGGCAGAAACCCTTATGCCACAATGTACACTACAGAAAAATCTCATTAATTTTTAGAAAGATTTGACTTATAATTGAAGCATTTTCTCTTTATATAGTTAATATTTTTCCATTTACCTAAAGCAACCATGTAGCCTTCAAAGTTGTCATTGCTTTCCATTTCCCATGTCCCATTGTAATCGGCAGGCATGGTGGCAAGAGCTTAACACCAACTTCAGCTCAGGAGGTGAGACTGCAAACGATCTCTGCTAAGAGAATGTTTTATAAACCTTTTTATATCTTTTTTTCCACTAAGGTTTATTATTTTGTAGATAATACAGTTTAAGGGGCAGAGTGATAACCCTGGAAACTTTGCTTTCGTTGACAAAGTTCAGCTGAACAGCTGGCAGACAAGGAACACTTTCAGAAATATGTAGTAATACAGGATATGATTTTACAGTGACCTTTGTAAAGAATTTCTGGCTATTATGGGATACCTTTGAAATATATTGAACACAGTGGCAAATTGTAAAACCTGGTTAAAGTTTCCAAGGTGAATTCTTTTTAGCTCCTTTCTACGTGTCACTTTTCCCTATGAAGTGGCAGTCCTACAGAGCTGACACATCCAGAACTCCCATTTAAAACTTATGGAAGTCTGGAATGTGAAACAAATGTAAGACAGGGCAGGAAAAGGAATATTCCTGTTAAAAATATTTTTGATTTCATTTGATTTTCAATATATCTGCTATATATCAATATCTCTACTTATACCAACTACACTTGCATATTTTTGTTTTGGTTTAAGAGCAAGTTTAGTAAAAACAAAGTCAATCAAAATCAGTCATAATTAGTATCAATCCTGACCTAAAAAGGATTTTTTAATTCCTCTGAAACATGTCAGTTTGCATTGGAAAGCTACTTTATACATTGTCGTGGAGAAAAGCATGGATTTCAGTTGTGCAAATAAGCACATTCAGAATGCGTCAGAATGGAGAATCTGAATGTGCAGTCAAACTTTATTGGAATTTAAAGTAAGTACTAAAAGCAAATTAACTTAAGATAAGGTTTTATGTTACATGGCTTTAATCAGTTATGATAACTTACAGATGGCTCTACAGAGACAATAATTGAAGTGCTCAAAAGTCAAAAACTTCTTGAACTCCTTGCCTTCCTCTCCTTTTAAATGGGAATATTATTGAAAAAGTTGTTAGACAAAGTATTAAGGCTACTGATCTTATGATTTCTCTTTTATACCTTTATTTTGTTAAAATTTAATGCAAAACTCCACAAATGCTGAAAATTTGTACAGGAATTTAAAAAACCTCAAAACAAACCTAAAGAAATTTGAGAATTTCTGGGAGTTGAGTTCTTAAGATGGCTCAACTTAGGGAGCTAATTTAAAACAAGGAAAATAAATATCTTGATCTGTACTTGTAGGAGACATGAAGAGGGTTTTCAATGAGGCATGAGGCAAAGGCATGGGGAACTGCAGTCACTGAAAGCAGCAGTGAGGTGAATTCCTGTGTGAATGTCCCCAGGAAATGACCTGCATTCTTGGCTGTAGGGTGCAGTTTGGCTCTAGGGCAGCTCATCCAAGGACGTTGGTGATCACTGATGTCTTTACATAGGACGAGAAAGGCTCTCTAAAACGTATGTCTCATTTCAGGCAGAATTTATTGGGCTGACCACACCTACTACTAATGTGTTTGTTTCCACTCCAACAAATTCTAGATGAAACACTGTGAGTGATGTCACACTGAAAGTGAAAATTAAAACCCCTTTGTTCTCTAGTGATATTACGTAACACTTATGCAATAGCTTTGATTTTGCAGATGTCTGTGTACTTTTTTTGTTAGTCTCCGTGTTGCATCAACATTAATAATACATTATTATTATTTATACATTTTATGTATAAATGTAAGTATATTTATGTATGCATATATTTAAATATATGTATTTTATGTAAAAGGCTCTGCAAAAATAAGAATACATCAGACTGAATGAAGGTGTACAATCACCTCCTAGAAGCACAAGGTGAGATATTTTATATGGTCATTGATTTCAGTTCTGACGTGGTTTGCTTCCTGTGTAACAGTCATTTGGGTAAGATGGGGAAGACACTGAAGTTGTATTGTGAGACCATCAGCAATTTCTGTCCATTAACAACTAATAAAGTAACAGAAGGTTCCATTGCTGCAGAGGTGTAGAGCTAGACACATTCAGAGAGAACTAATTATGACATGAATATATCCTTTGCATAAAATATCATAACTAATTAACAGCATATACATATACTAGTACAGCTTTCCACCACAATGTTTTGGTTATGCTCATCCCTTATTATTTTTTACATTTTTTTCCCCAGTATAGTATTTTCTAAGCATGTGTTTATCCATCAGACTAAATTAGCATTTTGGGCCTTTTCAGGTTAAATTCAACTAGCAGGTTTACAGACACTACATTTAACCAGTCAGAGAACTGACAAAGTAGGGAATTAATAAAACATGAAATATTGACAACAAAGTTCTGTGTTACTTCATGAGCTTTTAAGCAGTGTTGGGTTAAGGTACACAAAGAGAATATTCAGTTTACAAATCAATATCTTGAGAGACAGTAAAACCTCTACCACAGTCAAATGCCTGCCTAAATCATAGGATACAGTACAGGCACAGTTCACACTATTGTTTAAAAGCCGTGGGTGGAGAGTTCTAAGTCTCAGGTGTGCCTTGCCAGTTATACTGACCTGCCTCCCATCAACATTTTTAAATTTTGACTTATTATCCATTTGAAAATTTAGAAATTATTCTTTCTGTTCTGTATTTACTGTTTATATACTGCATACACAGAGACAAACTTTAAAATGGCAAATCAATATTTCCTTCCCGTGGAAATAGTTTACATTTAGAGAAATGAAATAAGGTGCCCTCTCCTAATTGTCATGACTGTTTTGTTCTCAGCATCCTCTTCTTGCAAAACTGCTTGCTAAAAATGAAACTTTGAGCTGATATCTTTGGTGTCAGGTTTCAACACAGGGCTAAGATTTATGGCTGAACACTGAGGCCTTGGAAATAAAGCAAAGTCATGAAAACTCAACTTATTTCTTCTAAAAGCCCAAGTAACTTTTTCAGTCTTTATTTGTATGTGAACAAACAAAGCTGGCATTGCTTGCCTCTTTCCCATGAGTCAGTATTGATTAGTGACAGTTTGAAAAGAAAAGTTCTCATGGAAAACACTTTAACTGACAGGACTGAAAAGTGGGGCCCAAATGCTGTTTGTGTGGAGTGAGTCGCCAGTCATGGATGCTACTTCCAACACTTGCCTACAGTTCCTGCCCATTCTGGGTAGTCTCTTCTGCCCAGAAGAGAAATTCTGTCTGGGTAGGTGAACAAAGTTTAGCCTTTCTTGCTATCAGAAAGAGCTGGAAGTGCATTCCCCTTGGAAAGGTTCTTCTGTAAAGCACGGTTAGAGCTCTACATAAAGCACAGAAGGACCATTTTTTCTGTAAACTTTTGGGCACGGTATTTTGAAGAGACAGTAACATGCTTCCCACTCTGTCCTTGCCTCGTTTAATTTTCCTTTTAAATGATCCAATATGCAGATATAACACAGGAGAAAAATGCCTTGTACTCCCCCGAGCAGCCCCTACACTCCTCATGCTTGACAGCTGGGACTTTTGCCTATCGTTATTTGGTTGTTGTTTAACACATAGAAATATGGCAAACTGCATACGTTGTTCTTAGCAACTGAATTCCTCTGAAGGATTCAGACAGAAGCAGCATGGTCACAGACACCTATTATTATTTTTAACTTGTTAGCACATGTGCACTCACTAGGTTTATTTTTATTTTTTAGAAAATTAATCACTTGAAATGTATTCAGTGATGGCTGCTACTGCAAAAGCTGTCAGAGGTGCTATCTCACCAGGCTGGGGGCCCTGTTCTGCACAAACACCAGGAGTCACATTCTGAAAACTAAAAGTACTCTGGAAGGTGGCAATGGGCTGGCTTGTCAGTGTGTGATGGCCTGCAGGCCTTGGGGGTCCAGCTGCTGCCCAGACATCTCACCAACACGTGGCAGGAGCAGTAGGAGAAGCATGTACAGCAGGGGAGAGCAGAACCAAAAGGTGTTATTTGCAAAATGGGCTCAGCAAATACTATTTGATGGCCCACTTGGGAGTTGCCTTCCCTCAGTATTGATTGGAACCACTCTGCTTTGGATATCCCTTGCTGATGCCAAGCTGTCTCACTAGGTCAGGTACACTCAGTACAAGCAAGCCTGCCTCAGTGCCTTGGAGCTGGAGGTTTGGCTTCTGACTCTTGGGCTTATTGCTTGTTCAGGCCTGGGCCCTCCACAGAAGGAACGGAAGGAATTCTGACCAGTTGCACATGAGTCGTCGTTGCCTAAACACTTATTATTTGCTGTCAGCTCTTAGCTGATCATGCCAGAACAGAGATCTGCAGGAACAAACTTTTTGTTGACACCTAAGCCAAGGGGGAATATCCTCATTCACATCTCAGAAGAGGAGCTTGTCTGACACCTTGTTGACAAAACAGTAGGGACAGGGTGCAGATGCTGTGGGAGGCTGAGAGTGTACACAGCACACAGAGCTCACAGTTACGCCAGTTCTGTTTTGTGTTTATCTTCAACTTAAGCAAAGATGCACCAAATATGTTTTTAATCACTCTTAGAAATAAAATAATTGGCTTTCAGCCATGAGTTTTCATCTTTTTTTCAGTTATTTCCATCTCCCTTACTCCATCTGATTTTGCTGCTGGAGTTGGACACAGATGTTACACACATTATTAATCAAAAGCCTCCCTCTTCTCTTAACTAAGGACTTTAGCTTAGCTCTTAGAGACTTCATAATGTCGCTAGTGATTGTGTTACTGAGTTTGATAACATTAAAAATATAATCCACTGGATTCTATTGTCTTGAGAACTCATTTTTATTAAGGTTGTTTACATTATGAAATATGCTCTAGAGAACCATTGGCCAGTGGATAAAGATGACCGACCTTGATTTTCAAAATAAATGGGGAATACTGAATTTATTCCTTCAGTAATTCTATTGAGCTCTTATTCAAAGCTCTTTATTCAGGCTTCAAGGAAGCAGATAAAAACCATCAGCCTTTGTGAAATCAGAAAAACTTAGGAGGCAACATGGTTTAGCCAAGGTCATGAAAGAAACCACTACGCAGAGCCAGTCAGTGAGCATAACCCTTTATACTATCCACTAAAGCATGCTTCCTTCTGGGCTAACTTTAACATGGATGGAAAATCTGAACCCAGTTTAAGTGCTTTGTCATTGCCATTAAGGCTCCTTAAATGTTTCCTTAAAAGACTTTTTTCAGGACCTGAATTCCCTGCATGAGCTATGCATTAATATCTATGACTGTGATCTATAACTTAATTGTATTTATTCTGTGGTAAAATTTTGTAATTGCAACTGCCACTTCTTATCTTCATCAGATAAAGGTTGCATTACTTAGACATTGAACTGGAATACTGATGGATGGATTTTGAATTAAAAGAATCTATAGAAAGAAGTTGGAGGTCTTTTCTTTGATACTTCCATGACAAGCACAATTTAGCTAAGAAAATATGTATCTCCTTTGGCTTGTTCATGCCTGACCATAAAAGCTGAAATGCCATTTTAATTCAGGGTCTTATCCACTAGAAGAATATTCTAAAGAATCAGTTTTGTCAGACAGAAATAGTAGCCTTTACCTCACCTGAAGAACACTTTATAGAGATACTTTCAAATATCTTAGTCATCAAGTTTTCCCATAACTCCTGAGTGATAGAAATCAACGATAGAAAGATTTTGCTTCCAGTTCTAGAATCCAGATGAAGAGAAAAAGTTGTATCAGCTGTTGCAATTAGTGCACAATTTTGGATTCACTGCAGCCATTTAGAAAAAGGTTAGAACCATTCTTGTGATAACCTTAAGGACTCAAAGCCAGTGTCCCAGGAGGACTGTAAATTGGGTCCAGAGCTATTGATGAAAATCCACAATAATACTCAACCTGTTGTCTTTCACTAGGCTGCTATCAGTGCAGAGCAGTTCCAGAACTGTTACCTGCTCCTAGGAAAATTCCTAGATTGGTGAGTGTATCTATTTCCCAAATGCTTTCTTTTTGCCATAAATCTGTTTTACTGCTTCAGATAGAAAAAAAATACCAGCTCAGAAAACCAGCAGCGAAATCTTCAGGGTAACTGAATACCATCATTCTGTGCTGTTGCACTTTAGAACCTAGGCACAAGTCATTATCTCCTGTTGATTAGGGGATGCTCTCTGTAGTAAGTATCATAAATTCACTCCTCTCACAGTGCTGTATGGTTAATTCTTTTCTGTCTGCCTCTCCAGCTCTACAACAGCATCCCTTCTGTGGGAAAGGCTCTGGCTGCATCCTACCACATCCTTGGTTTGAGAAATGAGCCAAGGCATCCTGGAACATTAGACAATAATTTGTTGTAGTAACAGTGGCATTTAGATATCTGTCTGTCCTTTTGGTGAATTTCTGGCTCTAAGTTGGCACTTAATTGATAGAAATAGCACTTAGGATGAAAATTTATAGTAATCTTAAAAAAAATACAAGTTGAAAAATCCAAATATTGTCTGCTGTAGTTCAATGAGTTGGTATACTCAGTGTTATTGAAATGCAACACACTTGCCACTGCAAGCTGGCTCTTAAGGACTCTGTGTAATCAATCAATTTAAGAATCATTGGGGATGGGCCAAGCAATATAATTCAGGACACATTGCTGAAGTTAAAATTTCTCCCAGGCATATGACAGGATTGGTTCTTAATAGCAGTGATGCCACGTGGTTTCAGTTATTGGATGCACATGCATGCAAAGCAGGGGGAAGGAGAATTTATATCTGATTTATTGACATTGCCACTGGAAAACTGAATTGAAATAAGGAATTGATAAATATGGTAATTTCACTTTTCAGTAAAAAGTACCAAGTACATTTAATATAAAAGAAGATAAAAGAGAAAATAAAGTTTCTTAAATTGTGTATTTTAGATGAAAATTTATAGATTTAGATAGGGATATACCTATATATATATATGAGAATGGCAGGCTATGTTTCAGTAGAAGAGTAAAAGAAAAGAGAAAAATAATTGAAAATTGAAAACCTGATACCTAAATACAATCTCAGATTAGGACAGGATTCCCCAGAAGTTCAGAGTAGTGTTCATGATGTGTCTCACTAGTTTATATGTGAAAAAAGAAATCAATTTATAAGAAGAATTACTTCCAACAGAGTATCAAAAATTACTTTTCCAAATTTACATTAAAAGCTTAGAAACTGTAAAACTACACAAATGAGTTTTTTGTATACTAACTGGGTTTAATAAGGAAGGAAGGAAGGAAGGAAGGAAGGAAGGAAGGAAAACAGCTTGCCTGGAATATTTTCAAAAGGAATTTAAGGAAGCTGAATGGATAAGGCAGAACAGCCATGTTTACCTCTGTCTTGCTAAAACTATTTGCTACTTAGTGCAGAACGAAAGTGTCCACTCTGGTCTCTGGAGATGTTTCCCACCTGCCCCTTTTAGACTGTATTTGAAGTTATAGTTGTTGTAGGTTTTCTGTTTTATCATGATTTTATGGAAATTTCCAGATGATCTGAGGTTTGATCAGAGCAAAACCCACAAGTATGCAAGTGTCTCCTTTTTATGAACATAGACACAGGCTGCCAGGGGTGTGAAAGCAGCACAAGTGAAGTGTCAGCTTTGACTTCTGCGATAACAACCATGAAAAAGGAGTTTGAGCTGGGAAGTATTTCTTCAGCCCCATTAGACTCCTTATGAGGAATCTCCCTTCATGACAGTGGGCAAACAGAGACCTGTGCTGAAAGGAAATGTGTTACTTGTAAAAATATAGATAACTGGGCATTTTTTTCTAACTTGCCAAACATAAACCAAAGTCACTGAAGTAAGCTATATATCTGTTAGAATGATGTTTATCATTGCCTTTGTTGCTAGTAAAAGACAATCCTGTCAGGGAAAAGAAGAGTCTTGGTTATCAGGGTATTGTGCTCCATTGCTTCCCTGCTGAAAGATGAACCTTTTGGGGAGAGGCCTGCTGCATGAATTAGCTCTGCTATCAGGAGATTGAAACCAGCAGCCATTTCGAGGTAGAAAAAATGACTGTTAAACAATATTCAGCACCAGGGGGGAAAAAATGATTCCTTTTCCTCCTTGTGACTATTCCAGCTACATCTTCAGCCAGCAGTCCTAAGGATTCAAAGAGCACCATGTTGTAAGAGTGACTGTGACAAAGTACAACATGGTTGGAAGGGCTGGGAGCCCTATTAACAGACAGTTGTGAAATTGCCTCGTGCCTGCCATTGCTTGGAATATGCTTATGGCCTTCCAAGGCTGATTTGCTATCTCTGTCCAACAATATATCCTTCACTTGCAACTAAAGGTTCTATTACTGCGTGGCAATCAGATATACCTGAAGTTTCAAGGAAGATATCATATCATTATCATAACCTTTTCCATAGTGGCTATTAGACACTCACTAGACTGAGCCTCTAATTGGATGCTTTGAAAGTTTAGATTTATCAAAAGCAGCCCAAGACTGTTCCTTTTCCCCTCATTAATACATTTTCATTAGTGTCTGACCCAGCAGCTGCTGACTAATCTCCCCTTTATCTACTCAGCACATCCACATAACTTTTTTTCTTTCTGTCAGTGATAGCATTGTGTTTTAATAGCTCCCATATCTAGGTAGAGATCTCAGCACCTTGCAGAATCCCATTCAAGGGCATTTGCAATGCAGGCAGTGGATTGAATTTAGATATTTAAATACAGCAAGGAAACATACTTGCATTAATCTTAACATGGAAGTAAATTAATTAGTCTTAAACATGGATATGCCTACTTTTGAAATCCTTGGCAAAGTTACAGGTAGTTCTGCTGTCTTGTCAAAAGATAACAAGATATTAAAAAGCATTGTTTTAGCAAGTACTTTCATTGTGAAAAGACCAAATTATAAGCAAATAAGCACCAAAATGACCTGTGGTACAGCTTTAAAAACCTGAATTTTCTAAAATTAAGGGGTACTTGCACTATAAAGGGAAGGAGTATGAAAAAAGGAAAAATGTTCTTGTTCTGCCCAGCTGTTTCATCAACAATTTTTTTTGTCTGGTGGAATGTGCCTGTTGCACAACAAAACAAAATGCACTCCAAAAAAAGTTGTAGTGGGTCCAGGAGGAGCTTTACTTCACAAAGAAATATCTCTTACGAAAAGTGCCCATTTCTGTGCATGACTATATCATTTATTTTTTCTCTCGACTCGTATAAACTTTTTTTGGAGGAGGATTTACCAGGCCTGATAAGCAGTGTGCCATCCTGTGCCATCCTGTGCCATCCTGTGCCAGCCTGTGCCAGCCTGTACCAGCCTGTGCCAGCCTGTATTTAGGCACATGATCCAGTGTCTTGAGGTTTTATGCTTCAGAGATGAACTGTCATTGAGCCATTGGTCAGCTCTGTAATTGAAAGCTGTACTTATTTTGCTATTGATGATTTTGCTGTTGTGGGGCCTTTTCCCCTTTCGTTGTGCAGGGGGTGCTTAAAAGAAGAACAATATTTTTTATCTGGGGATATGTTCTACATTTACCTTCACTAAGATTTGGGCATTCCCTTTTCAAATTTTTAGTGTCTAATGGGTGCTGAAAACCAATCACTTCAGGGGAATATGTGACTTAGAAGGTACCTAGATGTCCCTGATAAGCTTCAGTGGGAAGTACTGCATGACATTAATCAGATTTTCAAAGCATTTTTGTGGCTGAAGAGGGAAAAAGGCTCTCCTGAAAAAATCCAAATGATGTTCAAGCAAATTAGATTCTTTGTAACTGTTTTTTAGCTCAAAGTTGAGCACTTGGTAAGGTATTCGAGTGACCTTCAGCAGTTTAAGTACCTACTTGTTTCTTTGGTTCCCAAAATACATTTGGAAAGACAGTCAAAAATAGATGCTTCCATGCTGAGAGGTGGAACTAGAAATGGAATTTTGTGTAATGTGATAATTCAAATGTCTACAAGGTGGACTTGCTGTAAGAGAAAAATACATTATAAAGGGTTGAACATAAGTTGAAAAAAAATTATCTGAAATAGTTCTGCATCTGTGTTTGGGAGTCATTTTTCTTGTGTTCAATTGCACAAAAGGTGACAAGGAAACTTTCTAATGGAAGTTTGGGGCTTTTTAGTCCTTAAGGAGGTGGAACCAGATTGTTCACAGGTTATTTTTCTAGGGAACTCTGATGTTCTAGTTCTTTTCTGTTTGGCTTGATAGGGAATGAATCATCTGTTTCTGCATCATTTCGGAGGGTGTGAAATCTCATGTGCAGTTCTCGTTTGTCTGGCTCCTGAGTCAGCCCCCGTGTCTCAGATTGGTTGAAGCCAATCTCAGGCCAAGATGGGATGATGTGTTACTGCTGCAGAGTGCTGGAAAGGTCTGTTCTGTGCTTTTGGCTGTTTTTGTAGGTATAATAGGTCTAAAACTCTCAAGTAATTCTTTCAGAGTTAGAATTTACTACCAGTTCCAAAGAACTGAGGAACTGAGAGAGTATCTGTGTTTATAGCTGAAATCATGGAACACGTGTTGGAATAAAGGAGTAGTGATGACTGCCGCTCCAGCTGGTGCTACTTTAGACCATATGTTGCCCTTAAGGATTGTCCTGAGAAATTAAGTGTCCCTGATGAACACTGGCATCAGTGTTACAATGGAGAGACTGCATTACAGTGAACATTGTTGTACCCAAAGCTGAGTGTTTGGAGGAGCTGCTTGGTACTGTGTTTCACTAAGTTCTTTCTGTGTTGCTATAACACACATAAAATGGCACTTTTCTCTCATTTTCCTCTACAAAAATAACTTTGAAAATGTCACCATCAAGAATGGCAACATGTTTCTTGACAGGATGAGTGAAAGATCACACAGTCATTTCACAGAAGTACTATTGAATTGTGTTAGCTTCCTCTGCATGCCCTTAGCATGCCCAGCTGGAGAGAAGTGTTGGAAATTGTAATGGTTATGGATGATAAGCATCAGTGTCTTGGTAAGAAAATACAACTTGAATCATGCTGATTTCAAATTAGAGAAGGGGAGCAAGGAACTATTGTGAGTCTAGTTGCACTTGATGGAATGTTAAATTGAGCTCTCCCCATATGATGTGGTTCTAAAACCTCACCAAATTATAATGGTGCATTATAAACACTTCCTTTTTGGAGTAAATCCATTGACTTGCACTAGAGAAAAATTTCGTGGGAACAGCAGGATGGAGAGGAACTTTTCTGTTTAACTGCAAATTTCAGTACAATTTTGCATTAGGTCTTCATTGTTCCCTGTGCTTCATCTCTGCACTCTTGTACTGTTGCCTGGTATAGCTGGAAGGGGAGGGGGAAGAAAGGCCAAACAGTCACAAGAAAGCTCTGAAAGTGAGTCTAAGAGCATTTTTAAGGACTGCCTCCCTTTGCAGTGTACTGCTGAGAATCAAGTTCTGTGTATTTCTGCACATGCACAAACAAGTTTTAAATGTTAGCTACTCTATAATGCTTATGGACCCATAAATAACTGCTCATGCTTCTGCTCCTATCTTGAACTGTGAAATAGCTGAACATTTAAATAAAATATTTTAAATTTGGAATGCTCTTGTCACAATATTGACCTTTTAATTTGTTCAGCACTAGAATAGTGGTGTACCACAAGACAAATGGTCTCTTGTTATGCAAATAAGTGTAGAGTCAATAACCACGGACTGTTTCCTATCCTTCTTTCCTTCCTTTCTTTAATAAGAATGTTGCCATTGAAATAGGGAATTTTATTTTGCCTCCATGGTGCAGAAACTTAATTGTCAGGCAGTCTTATTGAAGGGTTGGTGAAGAACTGAAATGCCATTTTGCTTAAGTGTTCGGTGTGGATTCTTATTATTAGGTATTAACATAGAGAAAGTGCTTGCCCTGGTAATAAAATATGTGATACTGAAGGGGCTCTACTTTTGTGTGCACTTTTGATAGACAGGAGCAAATTATTTAAACAAACATTTGCTTTGAGGTTAAAAACCCCTTTTAAGATAGAAACAGATGTACCACACAGGTAATAATACAAGACAAATGTGCTACTGATAGAGGATGAAAGGATGAATAGCTGTGGATCTGTTATGTGATTACAGATGAGGCTGTCCAAAAAAGAATGTAATACAAAGTGATAAATACTAGGAAGTTTTATTAATGTTGTAATGGTGAACTCTTGCTTTTTACTGTCAAGTTTCATACAGTAGAGCCAACCAAATGATAGGCACGGATGGAAGTGGATGTATCTGGGGAGCACATCATTCATGCCGTGCCAGGAGACTGCTACACTCCACTGCTCAATCCCATGGGAGACTCTTTAGGAATCCAATGCACCTTCTTGTTAAGAGGAATTTGCCATTCAGTCCATGTTTATTTTACAATGAAACTTTCACACAGATCATTCTAAGTAACTCCTTCCCATCCTTCACAGTTGGACTGTTGCATAAATGTAAACTTGTAGCCCCAAGTCTTATTTCACTTCTGGTTTCCATGGCTTAGATTGCAAGATATGAAAACAGCCAAATTTATACACTAGAAGGGGTAAAGAAAATCTGAGTGGCATGGACAAAACAGGGAATGGCTGTTTGGTGAGAGGAATTACTTTAAAATGTACCTGTAGGTGGCAGGTTCAAGTAAACAAAAAGAGTGTTTTCTCAGCAATGGAAATATCCTATTTTGTTTACACTTTCCATTCACACTGCTTCTGTAGGCACTGGTCTTTCCTAACAAAATATAAAATGTCCATTATCTGAAGGTATTGCAGTTCTGTAGAAATCCAACAGAGTGGATATTGGCAAGCCATGGCTGAAATTCTGTTGAAGATCAACGAAATCAATATAAAGTTTGATTCCTGAGTAACAAGCAAATCTGGATATGAATTAATTTTTACCGTCTTGGTTACTAAATAGTTATGAAATGGTCAGGGAGGCAGATGTTTGTCAAGTAATTGTTGAATGCTATACATTCAATAAGCATCTATTTTATGGAGAAAGTTTTAAATTTTATCATAACAGGTTCTTAAAGGTTCGTGGAAACAGCATGGTAAATTTTACACACATTAATTGGAAAGCATCGTCGTGGAAGCAATGAATGAACATAATTTCCTTTTCCAAGGGAAGGGGTTGCTGCAGTAGAGATAAGAGGTTACAATTATAAAGACAAGCAATTGAGATGATTTGAAGCGAATATATTCAAAGTTAAACATTTCTGCAGTTTCTGTATTTTCCATCCATGAGCTGTGGAAGTACTTTGTGAGCTTGCCTTTTCTCCGTAATTAGCAGCAGGTTACATTGCTTCTGCTTGATAAGCCATTAGTTATTAGTATGGTGCTAAATTTGCCCTTGTACCAAATGACCCAAAGGGGGAAAGCTGTCTGTTTGATTATAATAATAATAGCTTTTAACAATTGGATTTACTTAGCTAGATGTTAATTGATCCACTTACAACCTTCTGCAAAAAGAGTTTGTGAATGTTACACAAGACTGGAGAGAGCTGCAGGCAAAAATCAGAAGACAGCTGGTGAATTAAGGGTTATGAACTGCCAAGTTCTATTGAAGGAAAACTACATTTCAAAAAAGGTCTCACTCAGTGCTGAACATTAAAAAATATTATGCCAAGTTAAACTGGGGATGGTGTGAGCCATCCCTTTATTACAATTACTTGTTTGTTCTTTTGCTCTCCATGGGGCTGAAGACTGGAAAGATATCTGGAGGGTGTCCGTGATTATGAAATCAATAATTAGAAACTTGAAGGAAAAAAGTTTCTGTGTCCAATAACCTTTCAAGAAAAACAAATGATTCATGCACAGAAATTTGGCAACTGGGATATCCTCAACCTTGTGCAAGATGATAAATAGCATTTTGAATAGGCAAGTATTTGCAATTTCCCTTAAGGAGAGCAGCATTGTAGCCCAAGATCCACAGGTTTCTGATCCTTTCCCTCTCCTACAACCTTTCCATTGTATTTAATTGTAACCAGTTTTGACTTGTCCCACTCCAAGTACAAGAAAACTTAATGCCCAGTCTAACTTTAGACTTTACAATGACTGTTTCTGAACTTCCTTTTCTTCATGCTGTGACCCTGCCCATGGCAGGGAGCTTGGACTTACCTGATCTTTAAGGTCCTTTCCAACCCAGGCCATTCTGTGAGTCTATGATTCCATGAGTCTATGATTCTATGTTAGATCAGGCTCCCAGCTTTTCTAAACAGGATTAATAACAGTGCATATTTTAAAACAGTCTCTGGTTAGTAGAGGATGGCAGCTTTCCCATTTACATGTCTAAAATGTCTCAGTCAGCACTGAGCCCCCCAAGGAAGGCAAAGCAGGGCTCAGCACAGGAGTAAAGGGATGCTCCCACTTTAGAGCAGGCTCTGCCATAGTGATTTCCCCACTGACTGAGTCCCTGGAAATGGCTGATAATAGCTGTGACAGGAGACACTTGGAATGCTGTGTTACATGACAAAGCTCTGATCCAACCTTTTTGAATTTGAATTTGATGTGAAGTGGGGTGCTTGCTGTATATCCAGTGTGTTGATGAAAATCTGGCAGTATGGTCAGCAAATTATTACCCTCACTACTGTTTAAATCAGGGTTCTGACTTAAACTGCCAGGCCAAGGCTTTCCTATGCTCAGTCTGCATGAGAACATGGGACTATGATAGGTCATAAAAACATCTGCAAATGATACTGTACAAAGCAATGTTGGTCTTATCCTCTGTGTGGTGTGTGTGCAATTATAGACAGTTTCTAGCTATGACCTTACTCGTAGTTTCTAAGAAAATCTTTTTAGAAAAAAAAAATGCATGGGCAGATATTGGCTAAAGCATCTGAAAAAGAATTGCCCCTTAGCCATGCGTTTGTAAGCATGTTTTTCCAAAGTACTGATCCATACATTTACTCATTTTCAGAGATCAGATTGTTATTTTTGATGGAACACTTGCAGTTATAGTGCTACTCCACTGGAGCTAACAGTGACATTCTTACTGGCTTCAGTGAATTCAGGATTTGCGTGCAAGCTGCATCCTCTCATTTGCTTCCCTAAAACTGCAGTTCAGCATTTGAGAACAAGGCTATCTGGAGGCCTCTTGCTAAGGCTCTGAAAGGGTGATGTCTATTGAGAGTAAAAAAATAGCTTACAAGGTCAAAGCTCCAGCATCTTGTTTTATACGTAACAGTCAAGAATTATGGAATGCACACATTTATAGAGTTTAGTATCTTTAATTGGCATTTCTAAAAATAGTTTTATTTGCAGTCATTTTCTTCAAAGTTATTTCCTAAAAATATTTCATTTTAACTACACAGTTCTAATGTGATCTTCATTTCTGTGTTTGCTCTTGTCACTGATGATGTTCAGCGCTAGCATCTGGAGAGTTGGTGGCAAGTCTGTAAATTCTATTGTTTTTCACTCCTGTAGCAGCAGTAGGCTCACTGTACCTTCTTAAAGACCTGCTTACACTTGACTCCACACACTCTTATTTCCTAGGAAGAGAAAATAATTAAAAACCACAACTCTTACTTAGGACACAAACATTATAGATTCATGTGTATGACCAGCTTAATTTGAGTTCACAATTTTCTATTAAATTAGATTGGGAGGCTTGTACATATTTTAGCCTATTTTTCATCCTAAAAGAAACCATGTGGCTTGGGTTTGTTTTCTGCTAAAAGGTGAAGTAAGGTAAGTTATTTTGGGATCTCAAATTTTAAAGGGCCAAATATGTTCCTGGTGCATTATTCTCTATTTGCAGTGTATACAACTGCTTTAGGTCTTTCAAATGGGCATTCTCAATTTTGGATACATAAAGAAGTGGGGATGGATTTGCCTCACCAGTTCTGAATCTGGGTGGCGATGACAGGTAGCTCAAGCCTACAAACTCAGAAATCAGGGTCCACTTTAACACCACAGAGACAATTGGCTACAAAAGGCAGGTAACTGTACAGAGGGTTTGATCCAGGTCTAACAAACAGCACAGCAGTGAAGTGTGACTGAGCCCGACCACCCTGGATGCATACTGCTGTTCCTCTGTGCTCCCAAGAGCTGTTCAAAACCCCCCCTGGCTAATCTTTGGATTGCTGTGAGCTGTGAGGGCATCAGTAGGGGCAGTGTTTACATCTTGGGCTTGGATTTGTGAGGCTGCTGCTGTTTGCCTATTTAGCCACTCCTGTTCCTGAAGCTCCTTCAGTCTGAACTGAGAAGGGCACACAGGTGTGTGCTGGGATGTGTGCCTGTGGCAACTGCTTTAGGTGCAGGAAAATAATAGTGTGGAAGCTCTTAAGGGACATAAAGACAATGCTTGTGTATAACCTAGCAGAAGGGATGCACTTTCCAGTTCAAGATGAGGCTTTTAATAAAGCTCCTAGAATATTTTGAGGAAGTTATGCAAATTTCTTATGGGGCAATATGATAAAATGACTTTAAAAACCCTTAAACTAGGTCAATAACCTTAATTGACATATGTGTTGCTAGACCCCAATAAGAGAAAGTGCTTCATGCTGAATTGGTGGAACAACAGACTGATCCAGTCTGACTTTAGTTAGGACCTGGTTTTCACTACTGCAGAGGTAACCCAGAAGAAGGAGTGTGCAATAAGGGCTGAGAGATCTGCTGACAGTGACAAAAACTATGGAGCAGAAGCAATCAATACAATAGAAAAGGGCAATAAAACTCAAAAGGAAATGGGAAATGGTCAAATAAGTCACTCATATAAAATAAAATCTAAAAAGAACTACAAAGTACAGACCACAGAATGAAATGAAGAAAACAGGAAGTGATAAACTACTATAGGATGTGGTCCTACTTTCTGTAGAACTGAGAAAAGAATAAATTAACACTTGGCTTATTGTGTAAAGTTCAGTAGGATCATAAAGCTATTGAAGTATCAGTTCTTTAAAGGTAAATGCTCATTGTATCAAAGCACTCTCAAAAGTACAGGATCTATTAATCTTAGCTGGTCAAAAATAAGAGATACTAAAGGGGACTCTTTTCTGTATTTCTAATGGAGAGAGTTAACAAGGATTAGAGAAATAAAGAGGACATCTTTTGAAGTTCATGAAATACAAGAAGTGAGAAAATTGACATCTTGAGGAGTGGGCTCTAAAATACTTGGTTAATTCCTTTGCTTGAATTAATTTTGTATTGACTTCTGTGTACATGAGAGACAGATTGTGGTAAATTGTCCAAGTGCCAACGAGTGAATGCATGAGCTGGCAGGTATGATCCAAAATTCTTCCCAGCCTTCTGAAAATCAGCATAAGAGCAGTCAGGTTACCCCAGGCTACCTAAACTTGCACGAGACTCATGTATTTGAGCAACTGAGTCTGAGTTTCTGACCTCTAAAATCAACCTCCTGACATGAACAAGTCTAGAAAGTGGTCTGGGCATGGAGGTCCATGGCCAGGTTGTGTGGCTAGAGCAGGAATCAGAGGAAGGATAGCAGAAACTGGGGCTAAAGGAATTGGTGTTGGGAACAGAAGATGGGAAGAGATAATGCCTGGGATCTAGTAAGAGGCAGAAACCAGGATGCAAATCCAGAGAAATCCAAGAGCAACTGTTGCTGCTGTTTATGTATGTGCAGAGGAATGCACAGATGTGTATGACTGAGGGCAGCCAGGTGTAAGACAAACTTCTAGGCCAGGCACTGTAGTGGTTAATTGACACCTGTTTGCCAGCAGAGACCCTGAAAGGGCTGATGCCTGGTGTGCAGCTGGGAGGCAGTGTGGAAATCCTGGAACGTGCTTCATGGAGGGAGAGTGTATGTGCAGGAAATTTGGGCATCTCCTTTTTAATGCTTCCTCTCCTCCTTTGGCCTCAGCAATAAAGTCATCACTTACACAGCAACCTTCTCCCTACCTGTGCTGCATCAAATCTGTCATACACATTCCTTTCCTAAACTGGATTCTGGGACTTCCAATACTTTCTCAAAATTATGTTTAGTAATAAGGGGCTTAGGGTACTTCTGCAAAGACTTCATAACCCTGCTACTGATTTGAACATTTAGAGGATATCCATTTAGATTGCTGAATGCTAACAGCACTGCACAGTGAAGAGAAATGGAGGTTGGAGTTTATTATCCCAGCAGGAAGACTGCCTTTTACCCACACTGATGAGTGAGTGAGGATGCTATAAAGAGTTGTAGGACAAAAGAATAGGCATTTTCTTTCAGGTCCTGTTAATTTAGAAAGATAAAAATGATGATCTGAAAACACATCAATTTCAAAAACTTAATTGCTGTTTTAGTTTTCTAGGCTATAATGTAGTGTGGTCTGTAATTATTTTAAAAGAACAATGGTGTATTTTTTCCTTATTGTTGGGTGTTCAGTTTCACAGCTCTCATACTGAGCATTCTACAGACTGTGTGAGGGCGATTCTGTTAAATGTCTTCCTTGTGTGAACATTTCAGCCTGTGTGTGTCTGGACAGACACTGAGCACAGAAAGAGCATGTGAAATTGTCAGGCTTTGTAAGGGACATAAAAACATAATGGTTCCAAACGAAATTGTTGCTTTAGAAACAAGTCAAATGCTGCATCGATCCATAATTACATCAAAGTAAGCCAAAATACCATTGCACACTCCCTGCTGTGTTATATCCAACCATTTTAATAGAGTGGCATTCAAAACCTCTTACATGATCTTACCAGGTGCATTTCATCTCCTTCAATCCACTGGGTCCAACCACGGCCTTCTTTCTCTCCATTCTGTACACAAAGCAGCTTATCTCCATCCCAAGACACAGTGGTCTAACAAAACAGACATGTTTGGTATTACTGTAATATTCTCTGATATTAGGATTACTTTCTGTGAAGCAAAACTTATCTCTAATGATTAGGGTATCTCATAAAAAGAATGATTGTAGTGTTGTACCACTTAGGATAATTACAAAATAAATGAGCTTGAACAGAAAGTTGCTGCCCAACTGCCTGCCAAAAACTGGAGGGATGAGATAAAGCAAGAAAAAATATCATCAAAATCACTGTGTAAGAACACACTCCTCTCTCCCTGCTGAAAAATACAGCAGCAGAAGGGTCCTGCAGCCTAACATTGTATTTGCAAAAGGAGCTGAAAGCTTAAGATCCAGTTTGTTTTTTTCCACCCTAAGAATGATTCCCCAGCTGCTCTACTCGAAAATTTCCCATTTACTGGCACTATGGATGAACAAACCTTTTGAACACTGAGCTGGTTTTTCCTCATGTCTTACTCTGCCTTCCTTCATTGAGCAGAGTGGTTTGGAAGTATCAGCAAGTTGGTACCTTTGCCAACATCCTGCTTTTTGCAACTGAGGCTGGGGAACTACTTGAGCCAGGACTGGCAGAGTAAGTCAAGAGTGAGGTGCAGTAATCAACTCTGCACTTTTGTGAGTATTGGTGCTGTCCTGAGTGGTTCAGAGAAACCTGATTCATAAAACTGATGAATGACAGTGCATCCTACAGCTTGTTACTCTGGTTAGCATTTATTGACAATTTGCCTTTCACATGCCCCTAAGATAGAGAGAAGCAATGCTCTGTAAAATATTTAAAGAGGGAAGAGCGGTGGCAGTTTGTGCTCCAAGAGGATAGTTTAACATTAATATTAGCACGTGGCTTTTAAATCAGCTTGTTTGAAGGGACTCTGAGGACTAAATATGGGATGACTGTCTACCTTGTAAAAGTCTTCAGCCACTGCTTGCATGAGTAGTCAGATATGGAGAGATGATGGATTCTGATCTGCCATTAAAGGACACTTACTGCATCCATCCTGTGTAGTTCCTAAGAGAAGCCAGTCTACATTTTTCCTTCTGGTCATTAGAACCAGTTCAACACTCAAAAACTATCCCATCCTATTTATTTAATCTGTGTATGTCACAAACAAT